>VZRQ01010876.1:2767112-2926882 GCA_013397975.1 Machaerirhynchus nigripectus
TTCCCTTCCCTTCCCTTCCCTTCCCTTCCCTTCCCTCCCTTTTCTTCCCCTTCCCTTCCTTTCCTCCCCTTCCCTTCTTTTCCTCTCCTTCCCCTTCCTGTTTGCCTTCCCCGTTCCCTTTCATTTTCCCCTTCCCCCTGAAAAAACTGCATTTACTGACTACCCTGAACTCTTCCTAAAAATTTTTTTAATCTTTTTTGACTGTTTTTAATTTAATTCTGCAATAGTTAACCTAGGTCCTGGTGCATGAGACCTCAGCTGTCAGTCTGTGGATTAAAAGGAATAAACTTCATCTGCATCAGGTAAACAACTCTCTCTGTTAGAGCAAAGCCATAAATCTCACTGGGAGACCTCCCCCATGAAAGGTATAAAAGAGTTCCACTCTATCAGCTTTCCTTAGAGCACACAGCAATTTATCTCGGCTCTGCAGTGCCAGGAGAGAAAGCACTAGCAGGACGGGGAGGCTCAGTCTGTAAATAGAATCTCTCCTGAAAGCCTGTTCACCCAAGGTGAACTTCTGGCCTTGTTGAAAGTGATGGCAGGATTCCCATCAACCTTATCTGCGCTAGGGAAGGGTTTGAAAAATGTTCACTTGTTGAATGCTGTGGAGCTGCATTTATCCCAGGACAGGTTCAGCACCAGCACATTCATTAGACCTGGAAATTGTTTCTGCACAGAAAATGCTGCAGTTCATTATGATTAAACGAGGGCAGTTACCCTATCATTGATCCAATTTAATGAAATTTAAGCAAGTGTAACATGCTCTTCGATGTGAAAAAGTGGAAGGCACACTAGAATAAGGGACCTTTCTTCTGATTTTGCATCTACCTTTTGTTTGTGTATCAAGACAGGCAGGGAGTGGAACTGAAATTTGATTTTTTGCTAATAAATGGTATCTTTCAGCAAAGTATTTACACCAAAGGAAAACTGTGATGGCCAGGCTTGATTAAAAAAGGGAGCAATTGGGCACATACCTAGCTAGTTGTTAAACCTGGATGAAGGCTAAATTGCAAGCTGGCGCTAATGTATTTGCAAATAATTCCTTTAGATGTTCGAAGGATGTCACTGGGACCTTTTCAAGGCACAGTCAGTCCTTTTCTCTCCAAGTGATTGCGTGGAAAACATGCTTCAGGAATGGTGGGAATTTTTGAAATCTACAGAAATTGTAAATTCAGTGGTCTGAATTCTCTGCAGTGTTCTGGCTGCCCACGGTCACACAGTGCTGTGTGTAAACTTCTGCTTTCCCAGGGGAGCAGGGGGCAAGAGAAAAGCTGAAAGTCAATGAAAGTTCACGAGCAGTGGAAAGAATTCATCACAGTGCAGACAGTCTGTGACACCCACTTAGTCCTCAAAACAAATCTCCAGTGCCACATATAGTTGCAGTCAGAAGACTTTTGGAATAACATGAGACTTAACATCACAGAGGCAAAAAGGCAAAAGAAAACTTTAAGCAAAATAAACAGAATATCCATAACTGCAACAGGCAGGAAAAGAAACAATCTTAGAAGCCCTGTGAGCTGTTCAGGCATCCTCTTGGGCATAGCTGATGGGCCTTAAAAAGTGAAAATTTTATAAATGAAATTGCATTTGCACTTAATGGAAGCACCTGATTAGTGCTTCCTGGCATTACTCTTAGGAATTATGTTGTGAGTGTCATGAGTGGTGGTTTCAGGAATCTTTTAACTAAAATCTTTATCCCATAATAGATGTATGAAGGTAATCACAGAGAGAAGCATCTGTTTTGTCAAACATGCATTTTAAAGTGTTTATCTCAAGAAACATTTTAATTGAAAGAGAATAAGTATCAAATATACAAAATTTTAAACAAAGATCAACTTTTAAATAAAAAGTTTTGCAATACCCAGCTCATAGCTCTGAAATAGTGACCCAAAGAGGGGCAAATCAGGATTTTTCAATGGTGACCAACTAAAAGCAGCAGTGATCTTGGTCTTAAATAAACCAAGGCAAATGTTTAAGATGATCATTGGTCACCTCGAAATCCTAGAGGTATAATTCTGCCAGTTTATTTCCAAGAACACTGGTATGTTCTTATGTTTCCCTGTGAAAGCTAAAAGCTAAAAGTTAGGACTGGAAATCAGAAGGAGATATCTCAACATTTTAATTAAGCCATCAGAGATAAACATTTTATGCTGAGTGACTGCCTGCATGATTAATTGCTTTAGCTTTCTACCTGCAAAATAAAAACTGCTAAAAAAGATACTAATGCATGTTTACCCATGTAGCTCAATTTAATATTTGTCATAAACCATTTATGGAGCTGTTGAGATTAGACACATCTGCAATAAATGCTGAACTAACAGATTAAATGCTGGATTTTCTATTTTTGTTTCATGCAAGACAACTAGTTAAATTTCAGGATTCCCTACGGTATATCTTGCTTCATTCATTGATATTATGACATTTTGGTACCCTTCTATTGAGTTATTATATATTGTCAGTGCAAATTTAACTAATCTCTTAAAAAAAAACCCCAAAAACCAAAACAATATAACTCCAGGAAAACTAGCTCAGGTTTTCCATTTATTTTCCTCAATTTTTATATATCAGTCAATGGTCAAAAAGACCACTATCTACCTACAAAACCAACAACAGGATGCTATGATTCACATTGCTATGAAATCTTAGACTGGAGAAAGAGTAAATCATAAATATGATTAATGATATGACCTCAGTTTTAACCTTGAGTGTCAAACTGACACTTATTTCCCACTCATTCTGTTGAAAGTCAAAAAGCAAAATACATAAGATACATCAAGAAGACATATTAAAGACATATAAAATAGCTGTTTGGAGCTATGTGTCATGCCAAAACACTGAACTGCATTATAGCTAGGAAGGGGGAAATGCACATTTTTTATTACAGAAAAATTACCATAGAAACAGTACAGAGGGAAAAGGTCTCCAGTCATCCTGTCTTTTTAAAATTTTTAAACTATTTTTTCATCTTAGGTTTGCATATATATATATATTTTTATAGGAATTTAGGTACACAGCTATAGTTAATACCTGTAGTTTTGCACTTTCTTACAGAAAACATATACCTACCTTATGAAAAGTGAAGTTAATATAAATTTTAAGGGACCAAACCTGTGACAATTTGACTAAAAATACAGGTTTATTGCTTACTTAAAAATTAGTTTCTTATTAGAATACAAAATCCCTGTTCCAAGAAAGATGCAATGAAATAGAGAAATGTGCAAAAGAAAATAATTTTGAAGAGTATGGCTGCTGTGAATTAAAATTTTTTATTCAGAAAAAGAAAAAAAAAAAGATGGTATCAATATAGCAGATAGATAAGGTTCACCCTCATTGTGCTAGTTCTCTCCACACTCCTTCTTGTCTTAGGCTACTAGAGGAAGAAGATAATTTAATGGCTTTTGTAGAGCAGGTAATTATACTATTAAAATGGGCCACTAATAAGAGTTTAACAGAAATCTGAAGAAGTGAGAATTCCAGGAATATCTAAAAGTCTGATGACCAGTCCCAGTGACTTTTGCAAGTATTTGCTCACAAATCATTGAAGAAATTCTCTAGGTATATTTGTGAGACAACACAAAACAAGATAATATCAGATCAGATTCTTGTTACAGCATATATTTATAACAGGAGTTAATCCCTTAAAATTCAATGTTTTCTCAATGCTTTCTAGATAGTTCAAGCAAATATTTTTTTTCAGAAAAATATAAAATCAATTCTAATTGTATGAGTGACTATTCAGGAAATGAATATGCACTTTTTTTATTTCAAGGGGCATACAATTTTATGATGGCTAAGATTTTCTTAATATCAGCTGGGTGACAGGGAAACTTGTGCTGGAAAATAGAGCAGATTTAGTAGATATGCTAAAATTTTGACCCGTACCTGGAAAGGATTAAAAATAAAAACAAAAGAAGAAGTGCTGAGTGATCCTTGCTGTGTTCTCAGAGTGATCTGGTAACAGCTAGTGATTAATCGATACCGTATGATGAAACCAAGGTCATGGTGAGTTATTGTTAAGCATTAATTAATTTCTTAGCATTATAAATGCAGCTATATTTAGCTTGTTCTGTAAGTATTAGATTTAGTGCTTATACTGTCTTTAGGGCTTTCTATAGCTATCCCTTGAGATATACATTAGTTGAAAATTTATCCATACATCAAGGAAAAGTTCTGCAGTAGGGAGAAACGCAGTGATTTTTTATATCCCATCATGAGACAGGAGAAGAAAAATATTTATGAAAAACTTTAATGCAATCTTCCTAAACAAGCTACCAGTGTGTGAGCCCATTTGGTGGCAGCTACAGAGAGTATAAGGCACTAAATGAATGGACAGTTTAAGGCACTAAATGGACACCTAAGGTCCTCTAATTTCACTATTTTTACTACTTCATGGAATCAAAAAAATTACTTCGAGTGAAATTTCCCTTTTTGGTCACTAGTTACTCCAAACTGACCAGAGAAAAATATATATGTTATCTAGGAAAAGAATCTTCTTTGGAATAATGGATGCACCCAGAGATTTGGAACCAAAATACTGGGCAGGGGTGTTGATTCTTGAGAAGACTTCTGCAGTGATTTCACAATAAAAATCAGCTTTAAGAAAAAAATATTCTGAAAACAAAATACTTTTTTTTTTAATTTATGAAGCCATATGCACTTGTTCTTTAAGTCCAAGATAATAATTTGAAAGCTATAAAAAGCAGAGGGAATGCAATCATGCTTTTGAGTTTTTTAGAAACTGTTAATTATATTGCTTCATTACTTGTAAATTCTCATAAATTTTGAGCACTTTCTGTGGCCAGTACAAAGGCACCATTTTTTCTCTGTGAAGCTAAACTAAAACAAATTCAATTCATGTTAGAAAGCAAAGACTATAAAACTAAGTAATTGGATGAAAAATCAGGGGCTGATGAGTGATTAATCCCTCTGTGCATTAGTGTCCATTTTGTGGCTTGGAAACTCTTTGCTCTTTCAATATTGTGCTTTTATTGCAATGTTCAGTTTGGTAATGAGGTTTTTCAATATTGCTTCATATATTGACTTTAAATATAAAATAGATATTTAGGACAAGTTAGCTACTCAGTGCTATCTTTGAGTGATACTTGAATACCTGGATTTTTTAAAACTACAGTTTTAGCATCTGGGAGTACTAACTTTAAAAATGGAATTAGTTCCTCTGTAAATTCATTTTGCATACCTTCATGAGGAAAACCTCTCTAACTAATGGTAGTTAATGTCAAAGGTTTCCAACAAAGATTGGATTATTTCATGAATTCTTTAATAAATAATTTTTATTCACTTTTATTTTTGCTTATCCGTGCTGTGATTTTTTTTGTGCGTCCTTCAACATTTCTAAGACTTTTACAAGGAAGTGTATCATTTTAATTCCAAGATATAAAATGCAGTTAGAAAACAGAATTAATCAGAAACAGTGTGCTTCAGTGTCAAAACTGATTGTTGCCTCCTTGGTTTTCCATCCTTGGGTTTCTTATTTGGCTTTGGGATTTTGTTTAGTTTGCTTTTTGTTTTCTCTTCCCTTTATTTTGTCTGCTAGACATCGTATTTTACCTCTATTGCAGAATCTCTGGATTTTTCATAGGCATAGGCTACAGATAATTGAATATTTAGTCACTTGAATGAAAACATAATAACTGGCTCTATCAGAGCGTTTGCAGTGTTTTTTGTACTATCTTGCAACTGTGAGTGTAGGATTGCCTTCTCTCTCTGTGACAGACAGGTGGCACTCTGGTTTTCTGTCTACCATGCCTTTGAATATCTCAAGGGAGTCCTTAGACCGGACAAATCGGGCAGTTATCTGAAGGTGCTGATAAACTGCTGAATTTCTGTGGCAGACACCATGATGAACACTTCTCTAATAACACCCAGATTCTGAGGATCATCACTGTGGGAGCTAACTGTTTCATCCCCTGAGTTTAATGAGTGTTTGGTTGTTCAAAATACAAATCCCAGGAGACAGATGTTAACCCAGCAGAATTTGCTTTCTTGGAAGTAGTACTTCTTCATCAGAAGATGTATCAGTTTGTTTCTGAGTAGATGTTCACTGAGTATTGCTGAAGATTAAGTGGTGGAGAGTCTATTTCGATAGATTTGAACCCTACAGTTATTTTTTCTGTCATTTGAACTGAAACATAGGGCAAAGCATCTGGTTGCCATTGTGTATCCAGTCCTCACAGAAGGGAAATTTCCTGCCATTTTAATTAGAACCTATAGAGGCCATAAGCACTGTCATTTAAAGGATGCTTGGCATTGTAAGAACAGTGCTGTGTGGCTTTTGTTTAATAAGAACCATAGTCATAACTCCATTGTATACAATCATTAGTGAAGCAAGAGCTTGTAATTCCCAAACTGTCCAGAACTTGGAAACTGGAGTGGATAAGATGAAAAAAAATCTACCACCTCAGCTGGAAATTAAGAATCACACCACTCACTCAGCCCCGCTCTGTCTTGCAACACCCCAGTGGCATGAGAACGAGAATTAAAAGTTAAACATGTAGGTTGAGAAAAGAGCAGTTTAAAAATTGAAAACAAAGACAAATACAACAATAATGTTTAATAATAATACAAAGGGGAAAGGGGAAAAAAAACCCAAAACAGACAAACAAGTGATGCACAATGCAACTGCTCAGCACTTACAGTGCAATGCAATTGCCAGACCCTCCTTCCCAAGCTGAGATCTACCACCCTTCTGGGTAATTCCCCCCTGTCTATATACCAGGCACGAGGCTCTGTGGTGTGGAATATCCCTTTGCCCAGTTTGGGTCACCTGTCCTGGCTATGCTCCCTCCCAGTTTCTTTTATGCACCTCCTTACTGGCAGAGCATGAGACACAAAAAGAAGAATAAAACAGTCCTTGACTTAGGATGAACATGACTTAGCAAAACCCAAAACATCACTGTGTTTTCCACACCATTCTCTCTCTCAATCCAAAAGCACAACACTCTACCAGTGACTGAGAGGGAATAACTCTATGCCAGTTGAAACCAGGATAGTCTCAGGGAAAAATTACAAACTAACGACGTCTAACAGCTGCCTCTTTCATGGAAAAAATACAATGAATAGAAATGTCCTATTCCACATCTGAGCTGTTTATCCAGCAGATGACCATCTTCATCATGTGAAAGGTTTCATTCAAAACTCACCTAAATCTCATCTTCTTTGAGATTATTTCTCACATGGCAAAGCATCAAAGAAAAATATGGTAATGTCTTTTCTATACAGAACAAATACATGTTACTCTTCCCTGAATCTCCCGTTTGTTTTCTGTCTTTTCTAATACACTCCGAATACTTGTCTCTAACTGAAGTGATTAATTGTAGTTCATGTAAAAAAGTTGATTATTGCAAAATTACTATCAGACTCTGATCCACAAATGCACACATGGGTTCTGTCTTACACCTTCTCTCTTGTATCTCCAAGGACTACTTTCCAATACAAAGGAAAAGATCATGTCACTGGTTTATCTGATACGATTTTTTCTTTGCAAATCAACTTTGTTACTTATCAGTTTCTTCTAGGTGACTTTTAATATATTGTTTATTTTTTACTGGGTTTTTTCAGGATAAGAAGTTATCCTGAACTATTGCTAACCCCCTTGCTTATACTTTTAAAATCAGGCACTGAATTAACTATTTTCTAGGATTCCAAAATCACATTTATTGTCTGGGAACTTCTAAAACAACCATTAAAATCCCAGAGATCCACTTATTTTGTTTTCTTATTGCTTACACAGTTTAACCAGGAAGGGAATGAAACCACAGTTGTCAGAGGACACTTACCAAGGACTTCGGTGGGATTTTACAAGAAAGGATGTCAATGGTTGAGATAACACCCAAGAAAGATGAGTAGTATCCTGCTTAGTTTTTTCTTCTCTCAGTTCTTTAACATAGTAAATCTGAAGAAGATCATTAAAACCTTGTGTTTCTTTATGAAGTCTGTAGTTGTTCTAAGCTTGTCATTGTAAAGTCAGTTTTCAGGCTGACATCACAGTGGAAGATAAAAGTACACCTTTCATAGAGGGAAAGTGTTATAAAGAAGGCTCTTTCTTTCTAGAACTTCATAATGAACTTTGGTATTTTAATAGTTTCTTATTATATGTAATAGAATTATTTCATGCTAAATTAGATTAGAGCTGGTATTGTAAAAGATACATATAAAACAGATGTATTAATGAGAGCAAAATAGGAGCAAGGAAGCACATTACTAGCCTTACAAACAATATGTCATAAATTGTATTAACCACAGCATTCTATTTCTAGGCTACTAGAGAATATTACCTATTCCAATAATGTATATAATGGAAAACAGTTTGATGGGTGGCTTATGCTTGCCATTAGCCTTTTTCATTTTTACCACAATAAGCTTTTTATGGTGCCTTGTTCTTGGGCAGGATTTCAGGTTGTTGTTTAAATCAGTAAGAAATATTACAAATTATTTGATTTTTTTGTTTGTTCATTTTAGTATTCTATTTGGAACAGAATAGGCTGAGATTATTTCCTGCCTATATTTAAAGACAGATTTTTGACTGTTCAGCTTTATAAAGCAATTACACACAGACCTGACAGGTGCATATCTGCCATTAAAATTCCACTGGGCATTGAAATTGGGATTTTCCAGACACCAATGCAAGCTTGGTAGCATTAGCAGTGTAATGAAATTTGCATTTGCATTTTCTACATGGGGTGCACCTGGGACTTACATGGCTGAGCAGACACGGCTGTGGAGCCACTTTTGCTGTTGCAGCACTGAGTCTGGAGCAGTCATAAGGACTGCAAAGCTTCTTCATAACCTCAGCGAAAACTGCAAGATGATTCTTATTCCTTCCTTCAAACTCTGCTGAAGCTCCTGTTGCCAGCTGAGTCTTGCACCATATTGTCTCCTAATTACTTCACAGAAACATAAAATCATAGAGTGGTTTGGGTTGGAAGGGACCTTAAAGATCATCCGGTTCCAATCCCACTGGTGTGGGCAGGGACACCTTCCCCTAGATCAGGTTACTCAGAGCTCCATCCAGCCTGGCCTTGAACACTTCCAGGGATGGGGCACCCACAGCTTCTCTGGGCAACCTGGGCCAGAGCCTCACCACCCTCACAGTAAAGAGTTTCTTCCTGCAATCTAAACCTGCCCTCCCTCAGTTTAATGCCACTGTTCCTTGTGCTATCTCTACATGTAAAAAGTTCCTCTCTGTCTTTCTTGTAGGCTTCCTTCAGGTATTGAAAGGACCCCTTTGGGTGCTGAAATACTTCATTAAATAATTGGAGGATCTATTTTTTTTCATTCTGAAGCCTTTTGGAGACACTGAAGTATTTTGAAGTATTTTCTTTCTTTTTGTTAGTGCTGTGGATCAGATGACAAGAGTCTGTGCTATTCATTGTGGCAATATATAACTGCAGTGTGGCCAGAAACAGACATGAAAAATTCAGCACCCTGAAAAGTAGTAACAGCAAAATGACCTGGGGATTGAATTTATAGGGATTAAAAGAATAGAATTTAGGAAAAGGACTACTTTTGACAATTATCAATTAACTGATTTCTCTCTAAACTTTGGGTGTCTAAAGGCTGGTCTAATCCTTGCCTTCCTCCATAGGAAATTCTTCAGATTTGAATTTATTCTGTGGTTCATTTCACTGGGTTTACAGTGGCTTATATGGGGAAAAAAAACCCAAACAAACAACTTCTCTTTGAATAAGAGAAGATAATGAAAGGTTGTGGAGCAAGGGATCTGAAAGGGGACTTTCACCTGAAAGTTGATGTATGACATAGTCTTAAGGAAATATTTCTTAAATCGTGTTGGATCTATTAGCATTAAAAACCCTCACATGGGATTTGTTATTTTGTGCTAACAAAGCTGAATAGTGCTTGTAAGTCCTTGATTCTGCTAGGATCCCACTGGGCCAGTCACAATACAAATGCGTGGAAGAAGACTGTCCTTGCCCTCATACACCCAATTTCACCACGTGAGATGATGCAGCCATCCTGAAGTACTTAGACACCTATTTTACTGAGCTGCAGTCTCAAGATGCAAACTTCCAATTGGATCACTTTGTGAACTCTGTGTTTTCCCTTCAGCCAGTATTTAGCATTTGATCACCCATGGGTACCTCCCTACTTTTCGATCTAGCTGACTTCAGAGCCACTGCTTTCTAATATCAACCCAATAGATATGGCTGCACTCTCTTCCTACACACATTCCCTTCAATTTTCTTATATGGAAATGCATTTTTATTAATTGGACCCAGTTTACTGAATAACCCAGGCTGCACTGTCTGGTTGTCTTTTGTCAGTATTTCAGTCTTTCATCAACCTTATTTAATTTATGATTTATGGTTTTGTGATTATTTGCTGAACATATGGAACAACCCTGAGTCAGAAATAGTCTTTCTAGGACACCAAAGGAAACATTTTTATTTTGAAACATTTTTTAAAATTAATATCTTCTCTTTTAGATCTCAATATTTTTTTTAATCTATTCACTGGAGACTTAATTCACATTAAACATTAATTTCTATTTATGAAGTTGTGGATGAATCATCCAACTAAAGACTCACTACCAAGAAATATTAATTCTTCTGGATTAATTTTTGCTACATTTTATACTTCTCCACCATGAAGTGGCATGGTGCAAAAGGAGTGAAGCTGTAGAGGTTGCACATCTGAGGACCTGTCACCTACACTACTTGCATTCCAGTGGTTTTTCTTAAGGACAGTTTTCATGCACACTGAAACCCCAGTAAGTGTCAGTGTACCGTGGGTACAGTAGGTGTGCAGTGAGAAGCAGGCCCATGGATTCTCTAACACCAGTCTGTAAGGAGTCCAGTTTGTACACAGCTGTGAGACGAAAACCATAAAATGAGGCTGGATGCTGCTTTGCTTCAATGATTTAACCTCGACTTTATCAAAAATGCTAGCACAGACACTCTTTTCTTAATGGTAGCAAAATCAACTGGAAATATGTCTATTTGACACCATAGTCTCTATGAAATCCTGCCAGCTACCAATCATCAATTCTTCATAGACTAAATCCATTTTCCATTTTCTTTGTGTTTGATGTCGAGTTTATAACTAGCCAGGCCATGCTGCTTAGCACTTTTAAATGAACTGCAAAATACCTACATGTGTTGAGTCTTTTGTTATACTCTCCAACATTGTGGGGATTATCAAAATTAAACTTTAAAGTCTAGAGATTCCCAGGCAGTCTCAGTTAGAAATTTTGAATATAATATATATTGTGTATGATAATTTGAAGATAGTTTGTATGTAGCAGATTATGTTTCACATGTGACTAATATTCTGGAAAATTTTGTAAGCATTACAAATTTAATAACACCCTTTTTCTATCTAATTCTTTACTTCTCTGAAACAGAACAAAGGCTTATTTTCCCCTTTTAGTAACCTAAGATGCTTTACCAGTTTATTGAATAAAAAGCTGTAATTATTAGAAGGTTTTTTTTCCTTCTTCAGTTCCTTATGGACTTTAGTTCCTTCTTCATTCTACTTTAGATACTGAAGTGTGAATTCCTCTGGATTTTTCATTGATGTCTTCATCTTGTCTATATTTAATTTATTCTGACTGCCTTTTACCAAGTCTTTTTAATATAACTAAATATATTTAAATGTAACTAAATATATGCACAAGCAGTTTTAATTTTCATTTTTATTTCCTGTTCCCAGGGTGTTTGCATTTTATGTACTCTTTATTCATTTTGGGAACTTTGACATTTTTCCCTCTCTTAATGAAGTTCCCTTAAAAAATCTCACTTTTACATGTCCATTCTTTCCATTTCATTGAATTTTACTTGTAATACTCATTAGCTGTTAATGATGAGTGGGTTGATGAGTGGGTTCATTAAATGTTGGGATTGCCTCTGCTTCCAAGGAAAAATAGTAATACATTTTTTTATGAGCTTATCTTTTGTATTTTCACTGTCTTTGACATAGAAACTGGACTAAAACTCTTTGTTAGTTAGAAGAGGTATTTAAAGAGGATGCCTGATCTGGACTGGATTAAAGTAGCTGGTTTAGGGCTAAAAGATGCTGTCTGACTGGTAATCTCAGCCCTGGTTCAGTGTCTGTTTCGCTCACAGCTTTCAATAGCAAAGGAGCCAGATGGTGCAGAGTGGAGATACACACTGCATGCATTTAACCAGGTTTTCTGCATGTACATTTAGATGTATTATTATCTTCATAATCACTATAAGAGCTCTTTTGCAAGTTGTGTTAAACACTAATATTTACTGAATATTTATCCATGTGCTGAGGACAGCTTTGGGGTCACCTGACCCTTCTGCAGAATTTGGACTCTGAACTGTGTATACAGATAAAAACAAAGTAGACAAAACCTCATATTTTTGTGTTAGGTCCATATCCTTGTTAATGTCTGCTGATGTAAATCTGTTAATATTGGGAGACCTGTAACTGCCTGGGCACACCACCCCAGAGATTTTACTTTGTTCATGACATGATTCCTTGTGACTGGAGTATTTTTAAATGCAAACTTGACTGCAGAGACATCTGGACAGCTTTGGATTTGCATCATTTTTTCAGACAGCTCATTTCTTGCCTTGCTGGTATCACCTGTGTGATTCATCCCATCAAAGTGAGGAATAAAGCCCAGACTAGGTACTTGTGCTACTTCTACAGTAAGAGGTATACATAAGGGGAAATTTTTCCCATGTTTTTGCGTTCACCTTCCCTTTCCAAGATGTGTTCACTTTATGCATTCATCAGTACCTGGGCAGCTGTTAGGTGTTTAGGAAGAAAATCCAAACAAAACCAAACAAAAAAACCCACTCAGAAAGCCACACAACCCTCAAAGAGCTAAAGCACAGACCTCTGATTTTTGGCTAGTTTAGATGTCTCTTGGGGCAAGATAGTTGTCCCAGAATAAATAACTAATAAATTCACCACATCGCAAATTCTTGAGTTTTAAGTAATTATGAAATGATCATTTAATGAATCAAATCTTCAAAGTTCATGTACAGTTATAAATGTCTCAAGAAGAAATCTCCAAAGTCATTATTTGGCAGATTCAAGGGCCAAGGATAGGTGCAATTTGGCCTAGAAAGCCTTTGGCTGGCAAAATGAACAAGAAAGTAAACAAATATGCTGGTCTTGGCTTTGGGAATTATAGGCACACTTTAAATAGAATTGCCTCTATACACAGCTGCAGAACTGAATCTCTGATGCAATAAAGCTGTCTGGTTTATGGCAGACATACATCAGCACTGCTCTGATGGCTCAATCCCTTAGAATCACAGAATGACAATAACTTCTTTGTGTATTACAAATAAATCATCGCTATCACTCAGCATATTTAGAAAAATTGTAGTTCATCTGGTCTAAGTTTTGCTTAAGAAATATAAAGCTGTTGGAGTTTGAGAGTGTGCAGAATTAATGGAGAAAAAGGTTGAAGACTTTATCTATTTCCTTCATCAATATGTTTATTTCACTCGAGGGACTAAACCACATGCATTTGGAAAATTAAAGTCAGAAAACTGACACTATAATAATTTTCTCCTCCCACACCCAAACTCATCAACAAGCCCATGAACTGTATGTGCAGAGGCTTTTTAAACTGAGTAAAAAGAAACCAACAAAAAAAGAGAAAAGTTCAGGCAAAATCTTTTTATTGGTGTTCAAACCCAAACAGCATCACTCTAAGAGCTGTGAATATGAAATTTTCAAGACATATGTTCATCTTTTTTTAAACTACAATTACATTTTTGCACATATAAAAAGGAATATTTGGCCATGCAATTTTGTTTTAGATATCTGTGTCCATAGTTATTCTTTGAAACAATTGAAGTTTACAGAAATGTCTCTATGTCTAAGTGCAAAACTGCATGTGGACCCACAGTGTCCTGCTCATTCTCTGCTCACATGGATCTTCCCATGGTAAAGACATAACAAGTAGTGAAATAAGCATGGTATAAATATTTATATAAATATTTACTTGTATATGCATGTGCTTGTACATATATATAGACATAAAGCTGGTCCTGTGTCAACTTGCTGACACATAAGAACAGGAGGGTGTGTGCCATTTTTCAGTAGAAATTTAATTTTCTCTGCATATTGAAACAAATACAAAGTTTTAAATGTCATCAAAAAGGGCTGTATGATATACAAGCAAAGTTTAAACTGAATGAGATGACTGAAAAGACTTCTGTCCCTGATCTCAAAGCACTTGATATCCAACAGGAATTGGATAATAATTTGAGAGACCTTTGAGCCTTTTTTCTTGAAAACCTACCTATGCCTATTAGATATTATTTTTTTCTATGATGAGACTTTTAAAAACTGATATTAAAATAACAAATTAAATTGAAGGAAAGTCAGAAAGACTATTTTTTCTTTAAAGTCCAAAGTTTGGACTAGATTGTGTGTTGCATATTGCTAAATTGCTCTATGTTACAAATTTGTTACTTTCACCACAGTTTTAAGCCAAAATCATGTGGTTCTCAGCCTGGTGTAGTTTAGAACAGACTGGAAGGTCAGCACGAGTCTGTTCTTAAGTTCTCAGGAACAGCCAGGAAACAGTTTTGATCAGCTTTCCACATGCTGAAAGCTGTCACATCCAAGCAGCATTCACAGCTGGGTAAGTGTGGCTGGTTTCCAGATTATTTCACTCTGCTTCTCAGAGAAGCTGGGATGAAATGAGAGAAGCAGCTTGGTACTGTCAGCATGTTCTAATTATATGTAAGTTTCCAGCAGTTCTGGAAAACTGACTTAATCAGTTAAAGCTAGTTAAAACTAGAATCCACAAAAATGACCACTTATCTGTTGTGATTCTAGCTGCAAATTAGCTCCTGTTTCCCTGATAAAACAATCAGAACTTTACGAGAATCAAAATTTCAGAAGTTTCACTGAGTGGTAAATAAACCCAGCAAAAAGTAAAGTTATCCTCCCTTAGAGCTGCAGCATCTTAGTCACCCCCGATTACTGCAAAGGTTGACTTTTTTGCTTAGGTTCCTGGAGGCAGTGAGCCCAGTCCTGCATCATCCTGATCCCAAAAAACCCTGAAGCAGCAAGTCAAGCCTCAGCTGCTGGGCTGATCCCCGGCAGACACCGGTGTGAGCTGAGTGTGTCCGTCAGGGCAGCAGCACCACAGCTGCAGCATGGTGAATCCCTGAGCAAAGTGCAGCCCATGAACTAACTTGAATAAATTAACACAGCTCAAGTAGTCAAGTAAGAATGTCACAGACATGTTTTGCAGTTACGGGTCGCATTTGATGTGTGAGGTAATGAAAAAGCATCAGCTGATGCTTTGTTTGCTGCTCAGCTGATTCAGCACTCTTGTTGCTCAATTCATTTACGTTACACAGCCTTTTTTATGCTCAATTCTAGACAGAGAAGCCTGAGCCCACAAGTAGCAAAGATGAACCAATTATCTTAGTTTTAGATACTGATAAGTAGATGGACATTTGTCTTTGTTACCATGTATCTCCCACTCACCAAAGCTGTGTTTCATTCTCTTTTCTTTTCCCCACATATTTCTTTTGCTAAATTATGGCTCCATTCTCTACTGCCACGGGTAATTATTTGTAACAATCTATTCCATGAAAAGAATAATATAAAAGCTGTGAGTTCAAAGTGGAACAATTCCATCTCTGAATAATTTGAAGAAGCATGGTGGTATGGAGTGGCTTTTGCCAAAAGAAAGGAAGTTACTCAGAGACATATCCAACACGGCCAGTTCCAGGGATGGGGCATGCACAGCCTCTCTGGGAAATCTCTTCTGGTTCCTCACCACCCTCTGTTCAGGACTGTTCTCTGTTCTCATTCTGGAAGAATTCTGTCCCATTTCATCTGATGTCTGTCACTAAATGTCTGTATTAAAAAAGAGAAATGCTTTCCTCAATGCTCTAACAGAAATATCAAAGAAGTTTGTGATTATGTGTGGTTCAGAAATATCTGAAAGGAACAATTTAGTTTTGGTGGATTTTGTCTGATAAAGTTTACTACTGAATAAGGATATGATCAATATATTAGTGAACATTTTGCAAGGAAAAGTTATTAAATAGCCATTTTTTTGGTATGCTCTCCACTCAAAGTCTTCCAAAAAGACATAATTATATATATGAAATTTAACAGGCTCCACTGGCTGACACCTACTCATACACACAAAACCATTTAAGGTTGTTCAAAAGTATTAAAAAAACATGTTTGAAAGAGGTAACTTTCTCAATAAATCCATATATATGTATAACTGACCTTAAAGGCCTTTAGTAATTCACATCTGTATGCATTTTTTCACAGGTTTTTTTTACCTCAAGGAATAGCTCAGCATTACTGAGACTCCATCTTCTGGAGTCTCAGAAACCAGGGGTGAGATCTGGTGCATTACACAGAAGAATCCTTTATGATTGATCAGCATTTGTAAAATAACAAGAATGAAATGAGATTGTCGCTTTCCAGACCGGTCTTCTGTATGGATCTCATGCTTTTGGAAAAGTGGCTGTAGTGCCATCTGCTGTTCTACTAATGGGCAAAATATTGACTCTGGTCTAGGAACTGGTTATTACAGTGTAGGCAATAAATATTGTTAAAGCTCAAGAGAACTAAAGCTAAAGAAGCTAAGAAAGCTAAAGAGAATTCTATAATGGTGTAGAATAAAAGTAGGAAGGGTTAGGAGAAGCACAAAGTGTGGTCTTTTTCTCTGTAATGAATGTATTAACATGAAAATGTTAATGTGAAAATCACAGCAGGATCTTAAAACTGATATGCACACTGAACACAACTATTCACGTAATCCTGGTCACTTTAGGCCTCCCTTGAGTATGTATGTGTTTCTGAACTTCTTCCATTTGTCCTCAGTTTCTGTGTTGAGATGTGCTGATTTGGGCTGGGATAGAGTTAATTTTCTCCCTACTATGTAGTATGAGGCTTTTATTTTTTGTGGTTTGTGCTGAAAACAGCATTGATAACACAGATGATTTACTTACATGGAGTTAAAGCCTTTTCTGCCCCTGACCCCACCAGCGAGGAGGCTGGGTGTGCAGTAGGAATTGGGATGGGACACAGCTGAGACAGCTGACCCCGGCTGACCTAAGGGATATCCCAGACCACATGGTGCCATGCTCAGCATGTAGAGCTGGGGAGGAAGAGGAAGGAAGGATGGAATGTTTGGAGTTATGGTGTTTGTCTTCCCAAGCTGCTTTACACATGATGGAGCCCTGTTTTCCTAGGAATGGCTGAACAACTGCCCATGGGGAATGGTGAATGAATTCCTTGTTTTGCTTTGCTTGGGTGTGCAGCTTTTGCTTTACCAGTTAAACTGTCTGTATCTCAACAAAAGAGTCTTCTCACCTTTACCTTCCCAGTTCTCTCCCCCATCCCTCCATGGGCACTTGAACAAGCAGCTGAGGGAGGCTGAGTTTGGGTTAAACCACATAAAATAGAGGAGGAAAAAAACCCCACGAAGTAGTTTTGGAGTATTATGGAGAAGTCCGGGTGAAAGAAAGGATCACCAGGATAGGTGGTTTGAGGGAAGACCTGATAGCACCAGGACAGAGTGAGAGCAATGCAATGTGCTCACTTTTCCATTACTGGATACCAATACTGCAGCTTAGTTGTAAGTCTCACTGTTCTGTAGTCTTGGGTGAGGCTTGAAGTCCTCATTTTGGAGATGGATATCTGATGGAGACCTGATTTTAGGGTGGATAGGAAGAGACCTCAGGCTAGGCAGTGTTACCATGGGAGCAAATAGAGTACAGGAATATGGCCTAGGCTATATTCCAATAAATATATTCCAAAATTCAATTTGTAACTAACTGGAGAGTTGGATGATTGTCTTGACTATTTTTATGGAGTAGCACAAGCTTAAGTTCTCCCCTTTGATATTTCTTGAAGATATCACATCATCACTGTCAGAGTATGGATTGTATAATGTAGATAGGAGATGACTGTGCCCATAAAAGAACCTCTTTTTACAGTGTGCATTTTTTTTGTCTATGATACGCTCTATCTTGTTTATTAATTATATATTTTTGGAAGCTTCCATTAGTATATATTTACTGGATTTTAATGGTTTTCCCTGGGTTATGAATGCCTTGGCAGGAGGACTTGATAAATTCTTTTCTTGCTGTTGCTGGCTTAGTCTAACTTAGGAAGATGAATTTAATCATGAGGGTGACATCTGGCAATTTTATAAAATAGAGCCCATTAGAAGTCACTTCTTTTTAAAATCTGACTGTTCATTAAGTATGAGCAATTACTCCTCTTTAAATCTTTTTAGCATGTTCATAACCAGGATTTGCAATAATATCATTGTAGTAATTTATCACTGTCATGTTGCATGCACCTGAACACAAACATACTGTACATGTACCTTGATACATTAATATTTTGTTTGAGAATTGAAGGTGCTTTAAAGTACTCATTTCATGCTGTTAATATCATTTATTATTTCTTGAATTTTTTTTTCAAGATTGTCAAGATCAATATCATATATTATTTGTATAGGCTAATATTTCAAACATCTTTCACCCAGTTCCAAGATAGTCTCAATTCTGTCATAAATTACAAATAATGATCGTATTCCATCAACAAAAAAAAGTAAAAAAAAAAGGCAAGTGCACAGCTGGTGACATTTATGTGCCATAAACTATGAACTAATGTGTTATGAAAGAAAATTAGTAAGATACATTTGTCAAAACTAGAAGGTTGCAAAGTGAGGATTATGCCACTGTTACTTCCATTTGCTTTTATAAATCTAATACTTTGCTTTTTCAACATCCTGAAAACAAATATGAGGTCTGCCTATCCCTGGTAATCAGGAGAACTTCTACTTTCCCAGAATTTGGAATGTAATCACTCATCAAAGCTTTCTGAATATCATTATGGGTTCTTCACCATGCTGTCTCATCCAGCATGAAAGAAGTTTGTACAACAGCATAGCCAAGCTTCATTCTTCAAACATACACTCATGCAATCCATACTAAAGAAATGGATAGAGGAAGTGCTGCTTGCATCCAATTCCACCCTGCCCAATCTTGATAATTTTTGCACAGGATCTACGCTAATACCAGCTACAAGTTCAGATAATTAAAGGTTATGATCTACGTCCAGCACAAGGTGGGTTTAGAACAAGCTCTCTGGAGATCCCACTGTCTCTCTTGTTACCAGCTCTGCTGCTTTCAGCTCGGTATCACCAGTGCATTGAGATAAGATGTCTGTTTAGACAGATTTGGACTTCTTTTTGGCTTTTCATGTGAGAATGGCACAACGTGGTTTAGTTTGTCATGAAAAGAATCCTAGAAGAGCAGGGTGATTGATAGAATCACTGAATCATACAAACCATACTGGGGCCTCCAGAGGTCTCTAGAGCAATACCCTGCTTAAAGCAAAGAAAACACCAAATTCATGAGGTCACTCAGGGCTGTGTTCAGTCAGATCTTGGAAAGCTCCAAAGATGAAGACTGGACACTCCCTGGGCAGCCTGATCCACTGCCTGGCTGCCCCCTTGGGGAAAAATTGATTCTTCATTTACAATCAGAACCTGTCTTGGTTCGATTTATGCCTACTGTTTTTCATTCTTCCACCACACACTTTTAGATCCTTTAATTTCCTCTGAAGAAAGAATATGTATGTCCCCAGCCAAGTGATAAGAACACAAATATTTCCCAAGGTTTTTTTTCAGCTTCCCACTGAGTTTCTGAGCATGCTTGGGTTCCCAGGTTTTGCCTTTGAATTGCTCTATAGATTAGGATTAGGATATTGAGGAGACAGCCCAAAAGGCTGAGGGGAAGATTCAACAGATAGCTCTGTTACACTGGCAGAAGTGAGAGTTTTTGAGCATGGTTGAAGCAAATTTGTAAAGAAGAACTTTCCTGGATGCAGCCCCAGAAAGCAGAAGGCACAAAGGCTGACAACCACAATTTTTAGTATTGTCTCCCAAAAGCACAGGATGAGTTTTGGCAATGTCACTTTGTCAAACATTTAACAACAAATATGGTCACAAAGAAGCCCTTCCTGAGATTTCATCAAAGTCATGGTATCTTCTGTAACTATCAAACCAAGGAAACAATTTTATTTCAGTTTACATATACAATTAGTTTCATAGAATTAAAATTATAATCCTATTGCATCTTTTATTTTATATCATGCTATAAGCTAAATATGGGAACTGCAAAAAATTATTTAAAGAATAAGAGAAATTCTTTTCAGTTCCTCTATAAGATAAAGAATAATTCACTCTGAGGTCACTAATCTCCAAAGTTCAATTGAATATAAAATGTTATTTATATAGACCCAAATTAATCTATGTAGGCATTGTTTCTCTGTCTGTCTTTAAAGATTTTATCAATTATTAGCTGGAAAATCTTAAAACACTTTGCAGACTCAAGCCAGACGGTGATCATAGTGTTAAAGGTAATATTAAAAAATAGGTATTTGCAAAGTCACAGATTTTTTGCCCTTGAGTAGGAGATTCTTTTGAGAATCCTGTTGCAGTATCTGAGAATTGTTGCATGTCATAGTCAGAGTTCTTATGGCTGCCCATCTTCATCTTTTTCCAGGGAGAAGTTTCTGTCATAATTATTTCCCCAGCATCTGCATATAAATCTGCAATATAATATCTGCAATATAAATCTATAGACATAGGAAGAGATATTGGGATACGAGATATCATTTTTCTGTCCTTCTAACCCAAAATAGCTTATGAGTGCATATTGGATGTTATAATTTATCCACCAATGATACAATCCATGCAAATTCCAGTACCTCATACTGGTTTGGCCTGAAAAGTGTGTGGGAGAAAGGGTACTATGAAATTCTGCATATGAAAACTAAAGCCATCTAAAATAACTTCCTGGAGTGGGTATATAACTTTCACAGCATGCCAATAGCTATCTGGAAAGTAAGAATTCACTATTACATTTTAAAATAAGCTCAGAACTCTTAAAGGCATGTCCTCTTCAAAACAATTGAACTGTAGTTCTCATCTCTCCCCTCTTTTTGATGACAGAATATGGAAAAAGGCTGCGTAAAATAAAAATTCACTGAAAAGTCTGTGCTATCTTATTTTTCAACAAAAAATTCAAAATAAGTTATTGAGTGAGACCCCACTTTGGTGAAAAGCTGCAACACTTTCAGAANTTTTGGGTTTTAGTAGCTATCCATGTACGAAAATACTTTCTGAAAAGCTGAATTTATAAGTGATTTCTGGCACAGTGGTGAGATTGCTAATCAAGGTTCCTGTAAGATTAGTGTATTTTATCTCTATGCCAGCATGAATTAAGGGATTATATTTATCATAAACAATGCTATCTCTGTAATCTAAGATGTCTCCCACAGTGGTATCTAACTGTCAGAGAGCAGCTGGATGTGTCACTGGATGTGTTGCTAACGGAGTAGAAAATGAAAAACCACATCTAGTCCTCCATTTGTCCAGCTCTGGTACAGGATATTTCTTATCTCCTTTTCTGTCTTATTACACACTTCTATTTGGCAGTGATTCAAACTGGCTTGTGGAAAACTGTCATTAATGAAGTTCCATAATTTGTCAAAGATATAAGAGTATCCCAAGGATTTCTTCACAAGCAACTGTTATTTTATTAAAAAATGAATTATTTTAGAGTAATACTCAGAGATGTGTGACAACCAGAGCCATGGCAGGCTTTTAAAGTACAGTATTAACAAAACCAGGATGATTGTAGACTCTGAGGGTCTCTGCAGTTGTGATTTCGGGACTGATACACTGCTGTGCTACCAGTTTTAAGATGTGTGAGATATAGGACAAAAATAAAAGTGTTTTTAGGGAGTAATCTGCTAAGGGAGGTTGGGTGTAATAGTAGAAATGGCACAGATCCCATGGTAAAAGGTGAAATTTTACAATCTCAGATCTCATTTACAGCATTTGTAGACAAATGTTCATATGTAAATATGGAACCGTTCAGTGCACAAGCTGATTGCAGGACTACACCGAATGCATATCAGGCAGGTAGATTTGCTTATTCAAGTTGAAGGACAAGCCATATTTTTCAGCAGAATGCTAATTCCTCATCTTTTCACACACACATACACATTCAAAAAACTTATCACTGACTTAGCTTGTCAAAATAAAATTCTCATTAAAAATCAGGCTGCCCCTTTATGTCTCCAAGGCAGTGATTTGACTGAATGCTTCAATTTACTGCTAAATTTCCAGTGTCCTATTTGATATATGGCTTGTGGTTAGCAGTGCTTTATTTATACTGTTCTGGATTGCTTCTCAAAGCCCTGCTCTCTCACTTTGGGAAAGTTTTATTTTTAACTTTGCTTTGAACACAATTTGATGTTACACAATACATGTTCTTTAAGTCACACTTTACCAGCTAAAAGAAGATGTAATTGTCTCGTTACAATCTATAGTTCTTGGAGCTGACTAAATTAGTATCATAAACATAATTTACCTCCATAGTTTAGATAGATTAAATACAAACCCATGAAATCTGGTGACTATACAATAGGTATGTATCAAGAAGTTGCATATAACATATCTTCTGTAGATTATAAAGCCCTCTGTTCACCACTGTGCATGAAGACAATCTGAAAGCCAAAAGCTGCAGACTGAAAGTCCTAAGAGTAACATACCAGAAAACCCACATGTCAAAAACAGAGGAGCTGGTCATGTGTGCATTTTCCTTCCTTTCTTTCCAGGTAGTTGTTCTTGACTAATTTTGCTGCTTAGCCTGAAGTATTTGATTTATGGTCTTAGAGAGTCTTCTGCGCACACTATTTGCACAGAAAGATTTCTCTTTATGGACTGCAGAGACCATGGATACTTTCTAATTATACTCAGCATCAGTGTAAATCAGCCTGTAAATTACAACAGCCTGTAAGTTTTGTTTGGATATTATTTTAGGATTAACTACCTCCGAGCTTGCATCTTTATTTAGGTTTTGTGCAAATAGTCACTGGAGAAATATTTGCTTGCAGCAAAAATCAGTATTTTTTGACATACTTTGAAAAGAGGAAATTAATATAAACAGAAAGTTTTTAGCACCTGCACAGTTCCATTTGCAGACCATCATAATTTCCAGAGATTTCCTGCAAAGTATCATTCACTTCCAAAATAGACTTCATAACTCTATCTCAGAAAGACCTGAGAGATGTACACAAGCCTGAAGTTATTACCTGAAGAGCTATAATCTGAAGAGCTATAATTTTGACCAGAATCATATATAATTATATGTAAACAAATTATGATTAGAATCATATATCTAAAAAGTGTCCTACATATCTTATGGGTACCACATTTTGTCCTACTGCTTAAGCAAACTGTCATCATTTTTCACTCCCTGTCCTAAATCTCTCAGTCCATGATTTTCTCAAAAAAAAAAAAAAANAGTTTTTTTGGGTTTTGGTTGATTGATCGGTTCATTGGTTTTGGGATGGCATTGGGTTTTTTCGTTCCGTTGGGATTTTTTCTTCCTATTTGTAATCTACTAGAAGGCAAAACTTCATAGTACCAAATCAGATTTGTGAAGAAACCTCACCTCACAGCTGGGAATGCTGAATTTCTTTTCAGCAGTGAGGAGGGGCTGCCCTGTGCTAGCAGCAACCTCAGGGAAATGTCCTGCACATGGGACCACAGGATGCCTACTTCTAATTTGAGTTTTGAGGTACCAAATGAAGTAAAGGACTTAAACCTATATAATTCCCATGACAAATAAGTGTGTGGTTCACACATCTTTACTTGGTTCACCCATGAAAACTGTTCTCCATTTCACTGCAAAAAAGGAAAATAATGATGCTTCAAAGAATTGGAAAGCTGTTTTCTTATAGATTTGCTTTAAGAACAGATTTATTCTTAATGGCTTCGAAATAATCTTTGGATCAAAACTTCAATTTATATGGAAATATAAATGCAGATGTTGTGCTTTTATATAACCTAATTACAACGTTTCTTCATTTGACATATATGCATATATATGGCTATATATATATATTTGCACACATTCTTCTGGGAGAAATCATGAGGTCACAGACCTTCCAAATTCACTGTAAACTGGATAATAAAAGAATGTAAATTTAGATGTTTGCATTACTGACAATAACAAAAGAGGATCCCAAAGAGAATTTTAAAAATCTTTTTATTAACCAATCTATCTGCTCATTGCCTAATAGTCCACTTGGGAAACTGCCTCTACAGTTTCCCAGCCAGAACCATCCAAAGAACAGGCATCAGGGGAGGGTGACAAAAAGCTGTTTTAAGTTTTGATCCAAAGAGGAAAAAAGAAGAGGTCCCTGAATTCTAGGAAGTAAATTGAAGTAACAAGAATTGTGGGGGGAACTACAGAGAAAAATTGTTTTTACATTTATTTTTGTGATGTTTACTCATATATTCTGCTGAGTCCAGAAATTATAAATAGATTTTTTTAAAAATTCAGGCTTCGCCCTCAAGGAATATTTTAATATGACTGAAAAATCTCTTTTTACCCCTTCAAGTAATCTTATTGCAAAAATTCTTATGAGAGAATCAACCCTCATTAAGGGCAAAATACATTCCTTGGGTTTAATGTCCAGTGTTGATTATCCATAACGTAACTCCTTAGCACCTGAAATATATAATAATAAAATATTAATAAATATTAATAAATACCATTCTTCTGATTAACTTTGCTATGATAATATTTTTTAAGATGTACATGTTTTATGGATGTTAGTGTTAGACAAGCATCAGTTTTCTCTGATGAATAAACCTTCCAAGACTAACACACCTCTTGCTCAGGAAAAGAATAAAGGATTTTTTCTTTTTCTTTCCTTTGCTTTTCAAGAGAAACTCCTTAAAAGGGGGGGAAATGGGAGAAATATATATGAAATTGATAACTAGCTCTACAGATTACTTTCAATGTTGTTTCTCATTTAACCACAGAGCAGCTGCAGGTTAGACATTAAAAGTTATTGCCTTGTTCATGATTTGGAGACAATCCACATGAAAAGAAATGAAGATTTATTAGTCTATTTCCACTTAAGCTGCTGTTACTAATCAAGACCTTTTACTGTTGACTGAGAGCATTTAATTTGTGGTGAGCAGGAAGACAAATTATTTTAATCCTTCACAGATAAAAACTTTGGAAGTTATAGTTTCATCATACTGAATACTAATTATAGACAACACTGTCTACACTGAAAACACTTCATACAGGTAAAGAGCTATTTGAGGTTTCCCTACTGCAAACTTGACACCAATATGAATTGCCTCAAAAACATAAAAATTTGAATTCTTTTACTGTTTTATCTTTAAGAAAAAGTCTTTAAAGAAAAAGGAAAATCATATGGACAAGTCATTGTGAATCTGAAGGTTTGATCATTCTGTTTGATTATGTAGATTACTTAAACTCTGTCCCGGCTTTCAGCCAGGACAGAATTATTTTTTCACAGTAGCCATGAGGGGGCAGAGCCTGGAGCTGTGTGGGCCTCTGCAGGTTGTTATTCTATAACATGCTCATCATCTCTGGGGGGAAGAAATAAGGGATTCTCCCTCCTGAAAAGAACGTGGGTGTGGCGCTGGGTCTGGGAAAAACGTGGGCTTGGGGGGCCCACCCAACATTTTTGTTCATTTTCTTGGGGTCACGCTACTTTGGGTTGGTCAGTGAGCACTTTTTGCATGGAAATCACCCTCTTTTTGTACGCTTTTGTTATTAATATTGTTGCTGTTGCTCTTTGTTTTCTTATCTCATTGCTTATCTCTATTTGTTTTCTTATCTCACAGTAAGTTGTTCTTATGTCAACCCATGATCTCTGCTTTTTGTCTCTGTCACCCGAGGGGGGACAGGAGCAGCTTGTGGTTTGGAGTGCTGGTCCCAAACCACTACAAACACAAAAATATTTCTCCCCACTGAAAGCTCTAAATGCTCAGATACTTCATAAGCCATATGACTAATAGCACATCTTTTTGACCCATTAAATAAGTTCTCAAATGAATTGTCAAAGAATGGATGTATGTTTTAGATAAGAATAGATAAAGTTTCTGTAACAGATGTGAACTGTTTATTGGTTCTGTTGTGAACCAATAAACTCCACATTTTCATGCTTTTAATTAATAGCCATTTAAATGATTTTCAGTGTTTGTATAGAAAATTCTGAAATGACAGGAAGCATTAGAAATAAAGCATTCTTTGGTCAAACAGTTTACACTCCTTGTGGGACTTGCTCTGACATAGTATAAACAGGGCTCGCTTCAGTGTAAGCTGTCAAATTTCTTGTTTGAGCATCTGCAACAGGAGCTGTGGATGGCTGCTCATCCACAGGGCAGAGCAAGCAATAGAAGGGCTGGGGGTTTCCTTGCATAACACCAAAGTGCTTAACCCTCAGCCACTTCAACCCATTTTATTAAATTTACTTTCAGCATTTTATACAGTTTGTAGCAGGGGGCCCTCTCAGCATTGACTGGATTGTTTTCAGCCTCATTAAATGTGAGAGTTTTGCTGGGCAAAGTCACCTAGTAAAAATTCCCATGAAGACACTTAAGCAGGTGTCATTATGTGACAAAAAGGACACCAGTCATATTAAGCATTTTTTTCTTACTTAAATTATTCACAGAAAGATTATTCACACACATATTTCAGTATTTTCCATTATCAGCACAATGTTGCAGTATCCTTTATGTGCATTGCTTGACTCTATTCTACTTTGAGAAGCATTTAAGCTTATGATTGGAATTTTATTTTATGATGGTCATGATAAAAAGGCAAGAAAGTATGCAGAATAAAGACATCAAGAAGTTGGAAGAGAAAATTAGAGAGAAGGAATAAAAATATATAGCAAGATATCATTCAAAATCATTGTTCAAGCTGCTGATGCTTGTGATAAGGTAAAATGTAATTGCTCAGTGGGGTAAATACAATAATATAATAATTCAGGAGACCTAAACAGGAAGGTCATCAAATTTTAACCTGACAGTTTAATAAACCTAATTGTATTCACAGTGCTATTCATTATGTTAATGACTGCATCCTGGACAGCCCTGAGAGACATCTGAACAGCAGCCCAGATGTCCACACATGAAGTGTTTCTCTGTTGCAAGATCCTACCTTGGACAGCAGTCGTATGTTGATGACTAAGGAAGAGTAGGAACAGAGCAAGCATATGTTGTGTTTCCTCCTAAGATTCTCCAGCCACAAAAAATTTTCAGCTCAGGTCAATTGTGAATTTAAGACCTGATACAAAGGCATCAAGATAAAAATTTAGACTAATTACAGTAGTATTGCTGAGGCCTATGGAGAATTTAACTCTCCATTTCATTCTCAGATTTCATTAAAGGTGATTTAGTGAGAAATTATTCATTGCTGACTAGTTAGATAACTGGTCTTATTTCTGTAGGTCATGATCCTGTAAGTTATTTGAAGGTCAGCTTATGTTTAAAAGCCTATTTTACCGTCCTCTCCTTTGAGAAAGGTGTAGTGTAAAGAATGTTTCTGATTCAGTTCGGAGAATAAATTAATTTTTTTCCCTTGCAGAGCAGTTCTAGAAATATAAGCTTTAAAAGTAAAAAGTACTTGTCTTTTCTGAGTTTTGGCATGTGTGACGTTTACTCCTTCACATGGCTGTGTGCAGTGAGAGATCACTAAGCAAAGAGTAAGCACTGTTTGAAACAGAGGGATGAAGCACTAAACTGTGTGTCAGAAGATTAGAAGCAACTATTTTATCTCTATAAAACATTACCAGCACATTTCAGTGCCAGTTACAAACTGTATGACATATTTGGTTAAGTATTACAGCTTTGGTTTTACTTCTGCAAACACAGAAGAAATTAAAATGATCCAAAATACCAAGTATTCCTCACACACAGCTTACAGACCTAATAAACCCATCATTTCCAGAGAACATCTTGTACCTTAGCATTAACTGAAGTGCTTGTAATGATCCATTGAGGGGTGAGACATAAACTTCATGTCATTGCCCTGGTACAAAACAGATGAAAACAGAACTATCTGTCTTCTTCAGAAAGACAAGGTCATTCAGTCAGCCATGTAGGATTGTAACCAATACCTAGATACAGACATGAGACATGGGATTTTTTTACTTAATTTTTTTCTCTTCCACTTTGGTAGCCATGTTTTGTGTATTTCTGTATCTCTGTTGTGTCAGGAGTCAGAGCAGGGGCCTCTGACCCTCACTGTATGAAGTAGCTGAGAATGTTTCCAGTCACAGGAAGCAGCAGTAATCTATGCCCCCCGTTATTATACTGTATTATTATATTGGTTTTTCACTGTCTTCTTAGTAAAATCTTCTCAGATTATATTTCTTTAGTCTTGTGAACACTGCCTTGCAATAAAAGCAATTAAACAGCAGCCTGATTTGGATCCACTTTTATCCTGATGCATTTTCTTCTCAAGTACCAATGAAAGGCAGAGACCAGCTGTTATCCTTGTTCTGCAATAGCTGCCAGCCAGCACTGCCATCTCCACTGCAGCAGGAAAACTTATTTGCCTCCAGGCACTTTTTGCTAATGAGAAAAATTCAGTTGCACACTCTCACTCATATTTTGTGTGGTATCTAACTCAGTAAGACTACAATCTCAGATGGGCTTTGAAGGTGTTATTACAATTAAATAACAAATATGACTTGCTCCCTGGTGCACATTTTGTAGAGAGCAACTCAGCCACATGCAAAGATGGAGCCGTACCCCCTATATCTAAAGATATAAAGCAGACACAGATAAGAGGTGACAGAAAACTTGACCAGAAAACTGAACTGCTTTTTGAGATGCTTTCTTTGGTTTTGAGATTTGCTTTGTTGTTTTGGATTTTTTCAGTTTTTAAACTTTGATATGGAAATATCATGTTTCATCCCTGCGCTCAGTACATCTTATCTAATTGAGCTGAATAAAATTCCTTAAGTGTACTAATTCTCCTGCTAATGGTCACATGGGATATAATACTTTCCCTTCATAGGTAATTTTCTTTGACATTTCTAGGAATTGTGCTCTCTACAGTTACAGAATTATTGAAAAGAGAAAAAGAACACACAGAATTATTTAGATTGTTAATTCCATAGGGTTGGGATGGACTTTACCATTATACAGTAAGATCCTAGTTTATGACAAGAATTACTATGATATCCTGTAACTCCACTAAAACTCATATGTGCTGTAGAATTTCAGATGTAACCAAAATACCAAGAAAGAGCTTTTCTATTGCTGCAATACGAATGAGTTGAATTCTCATGCTGCATTTACAGATGCATAATAACAAAATTCTGCTAACTAAATGCATGATAATTTTTAGCCAGCTAATGCTTTCCAGTTTATAAATCAAGTGATAGCTGGAGGCAACAACACATTCCAGAGAAAATCAAATTGCCATACATAAATGTTCTCATGAAGAGCTGCCCTTTACCTATAATGCCTAGACTGTATTGGTAAATAGTGACAGCCTAATTAAAAAAGGCTAAAGTTGAAGCCCATTGCAAACTTACATTTTTCCTGTTAATGTAATGGTCAATACACATTTCTCATACAGAAAGCTTTTCAGAATATGAATCCAAGTCTCAAAGAATTTCATAGAAATTTGGCTTTGTCTCCTACCTCCACCTATGTAGTGCTCTCTTCTCTCTTAGTGCTTTTTCCTTCAAGAGATGTGATCACCCTTGCTACTTTATACCCTTCCTCTGTTGTGTGGGTAGTTTCAGATTTCTTCTTGCCTTAGCAATGATATAATACAAGACAATTAAGCGACAGCAATCAAAATGTCTCTAGTACAAGGAGAAACACACACGTTTCTTGTGAAACTACCATTTTGTTAATTGAAATAATATTTGTTTACCAGGGACCAGGTTTGCTTGTCCTGAGCTGTATTTTAAGTGTTTTAAAACACAGATCAGATCAGGTGCTGCCAAAACAAAAAGAAGTTTCTGGTAAAGTTAAAATAGAAGTGCTCAGCTTTTCCCCTCAAAAGATTTTTTCCATACTCTGGGGACCTTGAGTGCCCCTTTCCTAATGGCTCTGAGAGTGGCCATCAATCTTCAGTGAGACTTTAAAAGTAATCTTAACTAAAATGTAAAGGACCGAAAAATCAGTATCAAAATTCCCCAGAAGTATTAGCTGCAAATCTATCAGGAATTCTTCCTGCCTGGAGAAATCCCCAAGGAGGTGGGGGAATAGAGGAGGAGGGAGTGGTGAACACTTAAAAAATCCTTTGGTTTGTATAGATACATAAAATCGTAGAAAAATTTGGGTTCAAAGGCACCTTTGGGGGGTCATCCTTTTCAATATTCCTGATGAAACCAAGGATAAGTTGAAAATTAGATCAGATTGCTGGACCTCTTTTCTAGTCAAGCTTTGAATATTTACAGGGATGGACCTCCAGATCCTCTCTAAACCTCTGCTCTGGTGCTCTACCACCTCCAACAAACTTTTTTTTTTATCTCTCACTCCCCTTGCTGTAATTTGTGTTCAGTGACTCCTGTGCTTTCACTGTGTAGCTCCAGGAAGAGTCTGGTTTAATCTTCTTCCATCTGTCCTTTAGGAAGTTGTAAAGGGTAAAAATATTCCCCCTCAGCTTTTTCAAGGCTAAACAAGCTCAGGTCTCTCAGCTTCTCCCCATACACTGGGTGCTTTATCCTGTGGGCTGATGGCCTCTGTGGGACCCACTTCAGTATGAGGATACTTTAGTTTTGCTCTTGGGAGCCCAAAGCAGGGCACTGTACTCCAAGTGAGGTCTCCTAATTGCCAAACACACAGGAATAAAAGCTTTCCCTGAACTCGTGGCTACTTTCCTGCAAAAGCTGCCTCATGTACAGCTGTCCTGTATCACTGTGAGGGCTCGCTGCTGACTCATGTTCACTTGCAGTCTGTCAGGATCCAGAGGCAGTTGTGCTCAGAGAAGGGAGGAGTGGGAATTTGTGAGAGGAACAGCTCTGCAGACACCTAGGTCAGTTTCAGATGCACATAGACAGAATCAGCCCAAGTATCAGGATTTTCAGTTCTACTTATTTCAGTCACACCTATTCACAATTGTTCACTTCCCTTGGAAGAAAAGATTGGGGGAAAATATATTATCTGTTGTCTATTAAAAAACCTTTTTAAAAAGTGACAGCACTTCTCATACAAATAAGGATTTGTTTGAGTATGCACACTCCAGATGTTGAAAAACTTTGCATTTGATTCTATTTTAGAAACTGCACAAATCTCCAGGGCAAGGAAAAGCACAACTGTATTATATTGTCTTTGAAGTTAGAAAAATGGTACACTGACTATTTCATAATCAATGATTTGTAACTTAATTCTGAAATATGAGCTAAATTGCCAGTGGATATAATCTAGGATAAATGCAAGGATGAAAATAGAGAAATTATTCTTTACAGCAATAAAGCATCATGAAATAACTAATTATTGTTAAATTTTGAACATCGTAAGTATGTTGTCATCCATTACAGAATTTTTTTCACTAACTTTATACCAACAATGGATTGTCTTTTTAATTGTGTACTGAAAATTTTTTTATTCCATATGGCTTTTGACTGCCCGTAGTAGAAAATACCTCTCAAATCATAATAAGAATGACAATGTTTGCCTCTCCTTTGCCAAGGTAGGAGGACATGCAGAGTGTTGAATGTACAAACTTCTTCTACATCTATCTTCAAGGTTTGGAACAGATCCTAAATGCCCCAGTTAAACTGAAAAATTACCCAATTGTTCGCAGTAAGGCATAGTTAGGTCATTAGGAAGTTATTCTATAGCGCATTACAGGTTGTCTTTGAAAGTTGTTTGTATAATAGTAAATCAAATAATGAGCCAGGATGAACTGCTTTCCTTACTGCTGTATGCGAGGAAGCGTCCCAATTGTGTTTGTCCTGTGCAGTCAAATTAGTTCAGAAAGCAATAGAAAAGGTTTTTTGCAATGCTTTGAAAGAGTTTATAATTGTCACAAGCATATCTACATGTAAGGAATAACAGGCTATATAGGTTACATACAAAAGCAGAGGTTGAGTGCTCTGCAGTGGGTCCAGTTAAAGGACCTAAAATCTTGAAATACAAACAAAATAAAAATTCAGGAACCAAAGGTCAGTTTTGGCTTCTACTTAGTATACTATCCTTGTAAGAAATTTTTCCCACATGCTGCACCTGACTGCTGCTGTGCTCCTACATGGTTACACCTCCATTGTTTGTTGGCCTTCTCAGTGGAGGGTAACACACAGCTCTGATATAAACCCATTTGTCCATGTGGTTCAGTCTCTGTGGATTCTGATTTGGTTCTACACACTGACAGATCCAAGACCACAGAGAAGATTGGTGCAGTCCTGTTTGTTTGTCTTCCAGAAATCTGTAGAAGTATACAACAGGTTTAAAAGCTCTCCCAGTTTTGTTACTTTTTCTGGGCATTGAAAAGAATTTATTTTTCTTTCCCTCTCTCTTACCTTTTTAAAAATTCTGGTGCTTCAGAAACACAATGTTGTCCAAACAACAATATCTGACACTTCATTTCTTTCACATAACTTTAATTTTAAAACACAAGAATTGCTGATTCATTCTGAACATTACCTGTCTGCATTTATTGCTTTAAGTAAAAACAGGAAGAAGAATGCAGAGGTAATTTTATTTTGGGCTCTAATCTATGCATGACACACAAGTAGTAAATTACTATCATCTTCTACTATAAAAAATACACATTTACCTTGTGTGTCAAAGTATATCACCTGAACAGCATTTTCAAAGAGAGAGTTTATTATTGTGAAATAGTCCCTTTGCACAGGAGGGAAATGGTCTGTCACCAGTTTTCCCCTCATTGTTTAGGCTGTATCATAGCAGAAGGCTGAAGTATTTGCTCTACACTAATATTAGGATTCAAAAGGCTACACTACTAATGAAGTAGACAGACTGGTAGCACGACTTAATTTCTACAACAAATTTTGCCCATAGATCACAATAAATGCCAAGTTTCTACATACCTTGTAAGTCACTCAAGGAGTATTCTTATAGAAATCCAATTGCTTTCTATAAAATAGAAGAAGCGTCACTTCTATAAATGCAAATTAGTGATTTTCTTGTAAACAGAAATCAAATAAAATCTTTCCAGTGTAGGAGGCTTCATAAAAAAATGCCATCTCGCAACTGCATTAGAAGGCATGAACAGAATATTGGTGAAAGATGGGAAATGAACAGCCCTGCCAGCAAACCCTCCTTTTATAACGAGTGTGACACAACTTCAGCAATGTCTCACTTCTAAAGATGATAGTTCTTTATCTAGAGAGAAACAACATTTTAGTACTATACCAGCTAAAAGTAAAATATTCTACTTGCAAAAGAAACAACTGTGTCCCATGTCAGTTTTATAATTTCAAGTAACTTAGAAATTTGGATACCTCTTAAAGTCTTGCTTTGGTGAGCAAATAGATGAAAATATACTTTCCTAGCTAGCCTCAATTCAACCTAATTTCCTGTCCCAAGGTAACTAGCAATTCAGACAGTCCCACTTGTGATAATTTTGCCCATAGATCATTGGATGGGAACTTTGCTTTAAAGATCATTGCTTCAAAATATAAAACACTGCCTGAAGCTACAAGAAAAGATCGCAGCCCTGCACAAAATGACATTCAATTCATTCCAATATAGCTAGCCTGGATCTAGAGGCTTTCATATCTACTGTCCTAACTAAAATGTATCCTGGAAACTGAAAATTAACTCATAACTCAGATTGAGCAGCTCTCTAACTGCTTACAGTATTCTGCTGTCCCAGAATTTCTTGGTGCAACAATCTACATATATAAGATGTCCAAAAAGATTTTCTTAATTTATACTCAGGGTCAGAAGTGCTGTCATTTAGTGGCCTTTGGAATTTCTCTATGCTATTTTATTTGTCATATCTCCCTCTGTTCTCTCAGAATACCTACTGCTTTTTTTACTATTTCAGTCATTCCTTGAACACTAGAGCAATCACTATGGTTTTGCAGTTATTTTACCACAAAATGCTTGTATTTTACAGAACTTGCTTTCAGTGCCCAGTATTTTCTTCCAGTGTACTGCAAAAGACTTCAAAATAACTAGAATTAACACATGGGGAAGGGTTATAGAGAGAAAAGAACAGGTCCTCTGGAGGGGGTGAAGCTGCGGAAAGGGAGGGAAGTAATGAGCCAAGGGAAGGCTGGACATTTGAAAGGAGGCTTAGAGACTGAAGGCAGAACTGAGCTGGATTGTTCCAGAGTCTGGATTTACTCTGAATTGCTTACCTTGATTTGCTGCCTTGTATCTGTCTTTTTGAATGAGGAATTTAAATTATACATTGAAAATAGAGTCACAAAAGCTTGAAATATATCAGTAGGCTGATATTCAACCATCAGGATGTTCCCTTAATGATTCTTAATTCTTCTTCTGCTGGACTGGAAGAATGTACTAATGGCAGGAGAAGGATCATATCTGCACCTATATTCTTCCGTCTACTGCCTGTTCTTGTTATAAATGCTTCAGCAGTCTCTGCCTCAGACAGTGAATTACCTCAGTGACATCCAGGATGTTAAGATTATTGTTCAAAGTCAAAAGTACACACTGTTCCTAAATGTCAGCTGGTAGCCAAGTTCTGCTTTTACCTTCAAAATTTTTTTGTCTAAATGCACATGGAATGACTATGCCCTACTAGGAATAGAAAACTGATGTGCCAATAGGATACTACATCCCAAAATGGCTTGTCTGAACAGCTGGAGCCACATCCATCCTCAGGAAGAATTCTGATGGGGATATATATGAACAAATGCTTCTTCTTTCTGTATTACAGGCACCAAATAATGCAGATTACTCTGAACAACCACACTCTGGCCTTCTAATACCAGTTATTTGTGCTTACCAAATTGTCATTCATCTGAGACTGAAGATTTTGATTCTTCAAATATAAAAAGCTATTATGAGAAGCTTTCTTCACAATTTGAGATCAGCCCTGCTGTCCTAGGAAAGAAAACAATGTGTGTTAGAAAATGGCACCCAAAGATCCATTAATCTTTTCCTAATTGAACTTTCTAAGCCAAACCCACATAAAATTCAGTCTCCATTAATATTATACTGTTGTTTGACTGATTCTACTTAAATGTCTCATTTTACTTTACTTTTACTCCAGTTATTGCTTTCTTCCCTGATGTAAAATCATCTTTCAGCTTTCAATTTCTTCTGTAATCTCTCACCAGAAACCACACTTTATCCCTACTCCTAAAGACTGCTGTCTAATGCTACCACTACAGAATGAAAAGTCACTGAAGTTGTTCTGGGTTTTCTGTATCAGTGTGATTCAGAACAGACTGAACTATAGTCCCTACTATATATATGATATACTATATTAGCATTCTATATTCTAATATACGATATATAATAATATGTAATAATATTAATATATATTAATAAAATAATATAATAATTCACATTATGTATTATAATATACTATAATAGCTTTCTATTTTCAAACATTTTGCTAGTGTCTTAGGTAAAAAGTGACTAATCTGCCCTGTACTAGCTGACTGGTCCTAGATCCCTGTAACTTAAAAACACTGCTTAGCATACGATCAGCATACCCCCTCCTGCATATTGCTGGCCATAAGAATAAATCGTTTGTTTCAAAATCTGAGAGGTTCAAAAACTGGGAGGATTGGGCAGGGAAGGAGAGAAGGAGTCCTGGTGTGCACAAGAAAAATTTAAGGATTTTTGAAACATTTTGTAAGAGTAACGAGCATAAAACATGCTGTTGCTTCAGAGTAGTTAACGTGATCTTGATCTTCCATATCCACTTAAGTCATATTCCAGTTTATCTTTCTCTTTTTCTTTTACTGTAATGTCATCCTTGGATGTTGGAAGCTCTGAGAATATATTTCCATCTATGTTAGCAAAGAGAGATTTCCTCACAAAAAAACATTTTGGTCAAAATTCCCGCCTTCAAGCTCACCTCAGTTAAAATAAGGTATAACTTTGTTAATGCATACCACCCCGAGAAGTGCTGCAGATTTTAGACTCAGGTTCAGTGCTGATTCAGGTTTGGGATATTGTAAGAGTAGCTGACCTGTCTTCTCACCTGCAAAGAAACAGGTAAGAGTTATGTCTGCAGACCAGTACACTTTTGCTGCCAGCTCATTTTCTCTAGACCCAGCGATGTACCAAATCACATCCAAACATGGCTGGCCCACTCACACTGCTTGGCAGACAGCTGCCAAAAAACCATTGCAAAACTGGCCAGGAAGGGGCGTCTGAGTATATTTAATATTTTATATTCAGATTAGACTTTGAAACTTGAATATTTTTCACCATGATACCCTGATGGAACATGCCACTCACAGAAGAGTGAGGAAATTATAAACAGAGAGGAGAGATCATTCTCTCTTCTCACAGTTTCCTAGTGCTTTGAAAGAGGGTGAACACCCATAAGAACAGGACTGGACACGATGACTTGGAGCAGAACTGCATTTAAGGCAGCACTGAACTGATTGCTCTGTTAAGGGCCAGAAATATTTCTGTGTGGAGTTCTAACAAGTAACTGCCATGGACTCACAAGGTCCAAAGTTATATCACAATAAATCTGTAAATGTCTTAATTGTTCTAAGATGGGAAATGATTCTTTTTACTTAAAGGATGTCAAATTGCTTATGAAATTAGGGAATCTTTTTCTGCCACATTTGAAGATGTCCAGATATTAGTCTATAACTTTGCTTTGTATTGCATTTTGCCCAATTTCGTGACAAAAGTCAGAACAATGAATCAAACCAGGATTTGATAAAAGTCCTTTAATACAACTTCAGATAACTATTGAACTCTAATTTTCATTTTTCTCAGCATGATATTTAAATTGGCAATCTGTCATGACACAATAAATTCAAAGAATTGGACAGCCTGCTTTTAGGAATTACACCCATCCGGGTTAAACTCTGTTTGTAACACCACCCAGATTTGTTCTTTTTGTCCAGTGCCAATTTTTTCAAACTAAGCATTTCTGAGGAGCAAATGAGCATTCCTAGATGTGTAAAAACACCATTCTGTTCTTCTGGATTCTGGATTCTGGATGCTGTCAAAAGCATGATTACTGATTATTTTATGCACTGCATCTCAGATTAACTCTCTGGTGCCCTCCTAACTATACGTAGATTTCTCTTAAAATTTCCTCTGTTTTCCTCTGCTGATGCTCATCTTCACCTATGGTTTTAACTGCCAGTTCCAATAATTGTTCTTATAACACTGATCCATCTCAGGAGATCCCTGTTCTGCTGCTCTTTTGATACCTTTCCACTTGGGTCTCAGAAGGGGACTCAAGTAGCCTCATCTCTCTGATTTCCCTGGGGTCATGATAAAAGATGCTGGAGCCAATGTTTCTCCATTTTCCCATTCCTTGCCTCATCCTTTTTCACTAAGTTTTAAGGGCTAGGTCTACTTATTATATTAATGCAGTTATTAAAGCAGAAGAGAACTTTACTAAAGATATCTGAAAGGGTTTTATCCTGTTTGCTTTAAAAATGACAATCATTAATTCTAGTTATCATAAAATTACATTGCTGAAAATTGAAGTCAAATAACTCTTTACTTTGAACCATAAAGCCTCCTCATAAAGCTCAGAGAAAATAAAATTTCAATCACTCATTTTCTTCTTTCCGGAACATTGTATTACAATTTAGCAGATCATCTTTGGCCGTAGAACAACGGTTAATTTAAATACTATTAAATCACACAGATGTTGTGTACTTAGAGTTTTACAAAAGCAAAATCTACTCTAGTGAAGTTATTCACCTCAGAATCATCATTAAATGATTGAAGTGTATAATCTCACAGACCTAGTAGTTAATTACAACATGTGTGCTCTGTACTTGAGGGGGTGATGTTTGATTTGTGACTACTAGAGAGGTAAACGTCCTGCCTGGTTTGGTTTTTTTCCAATCTTTGTTATAAGTGAAGTTCTACTGAGCAACCAAGAAATATTAATGAATATATATGATCTTTTCTTTCCCTGTTGTTTCAGCACATGCTCATTAAAGTAGTCTGTAGATTAATGTCTAAATCACAATTCAACACATAATTTTGAGTATCTGTGCGAAAAGACACCGGTGGAGCTACTAATGGAGACACCTGATGGAGCTACTGACAGAAGTAAATACTCCATGAAGGATGCATAGAAGGGGAGGAAGAAGCATGACTAAATGTAACTCTAATTAAATATTGGCGCAAAGGCCAACAGAGGCATTCACCCTCTGTTTTCAGTCCCTCAGCTGGACACTGTGATCCTCCTTTTCCCAGAAGTTTACATGTTTGACTCCAGCAGGACACAAACAGCTCCTCAGAGCAATGTGGTTAAGTGTTGGCTTTGCAAACACACAGGATAGGTTAGAAGACAAATTTTTCTCTCTGTCATTTCTTTTTTTTTTTTTCTGACGACTAGCCTGAATCTCTGCCCATGTCCTTAGATTGATGATGAGCTGTGAGCCACACAAAGCTACAGACCCTTGAAAAATCATTTACAAAGACAAGACAACCCTCATTTCTCTCAGGTACTCCTGGGTTTACATTCCAGCCTCCCTGATGTCTCAAGTTTCGTGTTCCGCTTCAAGCTAACCAATTAAAATGGTCTGGCCTCAAAACAGTAATTTATAATCCTTGTCTGTTCTTATACATAGAGCTTGGGTGTCTGAAATGTACTTGAAGATCTATAGATGTGAGAGAAGCAGCTTCACAAATACAAATTAGATTTTACTTAACAGGCATTTAGGTAATGAAGCAAAGAACCAGGCCGTTGAGAGCCTGATTTAGTGAAAGGGGGCAAAAAAGCTATTGGCAATATTTTTGTTTTCCTCTCTTCATTCCAAAGCCTTAGGTCTTTTTTTACTTTGTCATGTACTTCTCCATGCCAAGCAAACAGTAGTCTGGAAAAGGCAGTGACACAGAACAGTTGAATTGATGCTGGACCTTCCCTTAACTGCGGGAGTGCTGCTGTACAGGGACCTGCTATTGTCACCTCCACAGGTAAATGATTTTCCAAAGAGAGTTTCCTTTCCCTGAACCAGGACCAACAGCTGCTTCTAAATAAGTTGTACAGCCTGAGGCACTACAGCAAAAATCTGGCTTTCAGTAATTTTACCATGTACACAAATCTGCTGCTTTTTAGTAACTTGGGTCTTTTTTTGTTTTGTTTTGTTTTGTTTTATTTTTAGAACCATGCGAGCTTTTTAAAATTTGCTTCTTGCTGTTGCCATTGACAGGGAAATGACTGTTTTAACTAAACATCTGAAACTGAGAAGTGCTGCAAAACACATACCAGCATGCTGCTGCTGACCATGTTGTTAAAATTCTGGTTGCAAGAACAGCTGGATGTCAGCTGGCACCAAGGGCATAACTCATTCATCAGGCTCCATTCTGCAGTGGTTATAAGAAGTGAAAACATAATGTTAATGTCTGGAAATATAGAAAGAGAGTGGGAAAAGTGTCTGCTTTCTTATTTCAGAAACACTGACAGTATGGTAGGATAGTTATGCCTGCTATTGACGGTTGAGTTATATCCTGAAGACCTCCATGAATTCCCCCTCTGCTTCAGAAACTTTGGGAACAGACCCATTCACCTGACTGTTTAAATAAATGTAAAGGCTGGAGGGACCAGTTACCACCCTGTTGAACTCATGTCACCTTGGCTTCATCAGGGCAGGGAAAGAACACACAACACTAGTACTCCCCAGCCCAAGGTTTTCTTCCTTGATAAATTATTCTGTCAAGTACCACATTGTTTTATCTTCAGATAATCTACCAAAGCTAAGTTTGCCTTTAGACTTTATCTGAGGAAAGAAAGCAAAGTCTATTCAGCCAGGTGAATAAATCATGTAAAGTGACCAATACTAGCAGCTAGTAAAAGCGTGTTACCTCCCATCTCATAAGGCTGAAGTGAAAATATGTAATGTCAAAAGTTTATACTTAGGTAAAAAGGAGACTCAAACCATGCTTTAAGTTATCACAGTGCCTTGACTAACCCTTTAGGAGAAGAATCCTCATCCCTTTACTCCTGCATCTCTCCCACTTTCTATAAGTCTGTCTGCTCCTACCTGTAGCAACACCTTGAAAAAAGCCAGTACAGGACTAAACTCTTTCTTCCTCAGTGCAGTGGAATAAAGTTAGACAGGATTGGTTGGCACTGACTGAGTGTCTGAGAAATAGAGGTGTTTTCTACCCCTTCAAAATATATTTCTATACAGTTGAGAACTGCGCTCAATTTCTACTTCAGACTTTTCAAATTCTACCAGAAATTAGGAACGATTTTTTCACGGAACCAGTGAGGTGTTTTTTCTATAAGGCTTTCACAGGACTTCCTCCAGCTGCTGCCTGGGAGCTTTATTAGTTCAGGAGAACTCTCATGCAAGAATGACAAGTATCAGCCCATGAAGCTGCCACACTCAAAATCCTGCTCAGCAGAGTCAGTGGAAATTCACTGCTGCACATCAAAGCAATTTGGCCTGAGGGGACTGGGTAACATGCTGGCATAGCTTGTCTTTTGAGGTAATTAGAAATCACACGTCTGCGAATCCATTAATGACATAACTGAGATCCCAAAGGACAGAAGTAATTATGGGCATGAATCACACTCTCTCATTCTCAGTTTTAGCAATCGTTGATAAAACTTCCTGGATCTTTGGAAGATTAAGTCCACAATATGAATCTCTTTACTCACAATCTGCTTCCTGATTGTGTTCCAAGGAAGGACATTTTTGTGCACTGAACCAAGCCCTGAGCAAATTGTCAAAAGACTGACTATTTAGTACCTTGAGAGGAAGCTAAAGACTAGATTGATTTATATCTGGGCTTCTATCTACTCTTGGTTTTCTAGAAAGAGATTCTTAGGGTTAAAGCAACACAGCTGCACACAGCTAGAGAGTAAGTTAAAAAAAGATGAAAGGAGGAAGTATTTTAAAATCTAGTAGAGAAGAAAAGAGAAAAGAAAAAGAAAAAAGAGAAAGGAAAAAAAGAGAAATCTACCTTAGTAAACTGGACCTGGTTCTAAAAAAGCAGATGAAAATTAGGAGAATGTCTTAAGATCAGTCCAAAAGGCTCTTCTACACTTCTAGGCAAGATGATTGTGCTCAAATATTTAGAGGTAAATAATGAGCTGATGAAGTACTGCTTATTTTGACAGGGAGAAAGCAACACCTCTGTCAACTATTTGTAGTGTTTTCCTTCTTTCCTTGTCTCTGCTCAAAGAACCTTATATCCAATAGATAGAAAACTCAATTAGGTATGCTTGTTTTGGATTATTTAGTAGTTTTGTGATCTTCAAGTGAAATTCAGAGAAGTTTACGAAGCAGAAATCTACTTAAGTTACTATGTACATGGAAACCACATTTATCTCAGGAAAACCTAAACTGTAAAGGCTGGGAGTCGGGAAGATTGTATGCCACAATATACTTGCTTTGTCTGTCCTTATATTCCTCCCCAAATAGTTCCTTCGGTTGTTACCACTGAGCAAACCTTTGGATGGATGGGTTTCTAGCCTGATCCAGTAGTGCTGATCAGGGATAACATTAAAGTCAGATTTATTTTAGTATAAAGCTTTTTTTAAACACCTGATCCAAGGGCCAAAGTGGGCTGTTAACATTTCTGGAAATTGGTGATTTTGCTTTGTCTATGCTTATTTTCCTCATCCCATCACGACTATGTGGGCCGAGCAGTTAATAATCAGGACACAGCATTATTTAATTGTGGCTGTGAATTATGTGTGATGTGAAGCAGAAAAGTTCAGCTTGCAGTGCAAACATTGCTTCCACCTGGCAGCACCATGACAAGGAACGATGGAGCTGAGCACATTAGCAGTGAGGCCAAGAGTTTAATGGATGACAAAGATGCCCTTTTTGCCCTCACCATGGCATGTAAGGTGCTCTGAAGAAGAGACCGTGGTCACACAGCTGCTGCTACTCCTTTCCTTGTTCTGAGAACGTCCAGGGAATTTCTGTCTCCAGACTCTTCCAACTGGCATTAAAATTTGGGACTGAGGTAAACAAACCTGTGCTGCAGTGTGCTCTCCAGACACACAGAGTGAGTGAATTACATGTGCTAGGGAATCTGGACAGAGGCTGTAGCTCTCATAATGGATTTGGGCTTTTAGGTGGATTTGGATAACAGCAGTCTCAGTCAAAAAGAAACATGAGCTGACCAGAAAGGAGTAATTTATTGGTTTAGTGACTTGAAGGCTCGTGATATAAATCCAAAAACCCAGTACAGTATGTCACTAGTTCATCAGTATAATAAATCTGACCCAATTCAGATACCGAAGTTTACAGGGGAAGTTTATTGTCCATTTCTATGCAATAGGAATGGACAATGGCACAACAGTGACAGTTATGAGTCAATATCAGTCTCAAATAGCAGTGGCAGTGCCCAAACTGAGCTTGGCACATGCAGCACCTGCAGCAGGACCTCACCTCACGTTACCACAGAGGCCTTGAGACTGTCTCCCTTCTGCACGCGCAGGGAAACAAAGGGCATACCAGTGAATTCCAGGATGAACATGCAGGGGTTTTATCTGGCATGGGGAAAATGCACACAAACAAAAAACTCTTTTGAGAATGGGGAATGGCATTGGGAATAAAGTTCAAAATATTTACTTCATGTTTGAACCCCAGTGGGCTACGAGGAGCTCCCCACAGCCACTCGCTCACTCCTCAGGTTGGGATGGGAGAGAGAATTGGAGTGGTAAAAGTGAGAACACAGGTGGGTTGAGATAAGAACTGTTTAAAATAAAAAAATATAATAGTATCTACAGTAATGGAAATATTATTAACAAATGAAAAAGAAAATAGCAAAAAGAAGAATAAACCCCAAGAAAAATAAGTTATGCAAATGGAAACAATTGCTCACCACCAACTCACTGATGCCCAACCTTTTCTTGAGCAGCAGCCCCTGGCCCACGTTCCCCTGGTTTATATGCTGAACATGTATGGTCTGGGATATCCTTTGGCTCAGTTGGGGTCAGCTGTCTCTGCTGGGTGCCCTCACAGTTGCTTGTGCAACCCCAGCCTCACTCTTGGTGGGGTGAGGAGGAGAAAAGGCCTTGGTTCTGTGCAAGCCCTGCTCAGCAACAACTGAAATATCAGTGTGTTATTAATATTGTTATTATCCTAAATCCAAAACAAAGCAGTGTGTCAGGTACTATGAAGAAAATTAACTCTATTCCAGTCAAAACCAGGACAAAAAGTCTTAAAATATTCTCCCAAAGTAAAACAATATGCATTCTCCTCAGAACCAAAAAAAACAGAATGAGGACATAGTACCTCTTCTGTAAGCCTGAGCCTATGTTTCCTTTAATTAAATGAAATAAAGGACAAATGTAATATTAGTAGAGTTTTCTTATCAAATCTCAAATTTAGATTTCTTCAGAGAGCTTAGTATCTTCCTTGGCTTTCTACTCACAATTTAATAGATACACTTAAATACTTTCTTCAGTCAGGCACATAAATTGGGCCAGAATGAAGCAGAATACTGCAAAGCCACCAAGCACACACTTAGCCTTTTAAAAAAATCCTTGCATTTGCTCGAGCATGGGGTCATGGCTGTATTCTGCTGCCCTCTCCTGTCACATCCATGTCCTTACAGGAGTATCGACTACTGGATAAATACAAGATTATGAAAATTCACAACCACTTTCATAAGAGCAAACCACTGGTCTAAAATTTTTCTGGAGCTATACAGTTTTTTCAAAAGACCCTTTGAAATCTCCCCTTCTTTACTGCTGTATTGCTTTGCATAGTAAATTAATTTAAGCTATGGCTCTGTGTATGTCTTTATGTTTCTGTAATTTGAAAAAAGGGGTAAAATTATAAAGTCTATTATATACTTCAGGATAAAAGCTTCTAGATAAAATCACGAACCCATAGAAACAAGAAAAAGTTCTTCTGATGGCTCCAAGGAGCTCAAGCTTTTACTTTCTGGCACTAAGGAGTGATGCCTACCAGGAAGAAACCCAACTTCAAATAACTTGCTGGCTATTGTTTAAAGTCACTTTGCTGAGGGGGGTTACACAGTCTGGCAGAAAAGTGTCTCCAGTTTTAATGAACAAGTAAATTCAGAGTGGAAAAGCTAATTAAATTTGGATCACAGCTCCAGAAGCACAGTAGATAATGACTCATTGATACTATTGGAATTTAGATCTTGAAACCAAAAAAGACCGTGCTTAGGCCATTGGATCAAAACGACTAAGGCAACTATTTCCAAGGCAACCTTTGGACAAGAAAATTCCTCCTCTCTCCTTAGAAGCTGGTATTGCTGCTTCTTATTAAAGATGTTAAAGCAGAAAATGTTTTAATTACTGCATGGAATGCAATATATTCAGTAAAATAATTTCAGTTTGCATAGAGTGGGTTGTTTACCTTTTATTTAATTCTGAGGAGAACATATACACTTTAGAGCTGTAAAGTATATATTGAAGTGTCCATTGAAGGGCTGACTGTATAGAAATGCTCATTCAGAAAGATCACATCATCAAGACGTGTGTTTAATGAAGAGCAGGTGAACAATGAACTCAGGAGACTAAGAGAAACAAGAAAAAACCAGAATATTCCTAACTTTTAGGGTTTTTTTAATCCTGCAAAGGGATCCAGGAAATAAAACCCAAAAAATATTTTCAGAAATGAAGTCGGAGTAAGTGGGCTTACACACTCACAGAGTGTGAAATGCCCTTTGCTTCTTCATGTCTTTCTGGACACTGACGTATCCTGTCTGTAAGTAACTTTCCTCTACGTCTTTTACATCTCAATTTCTGAATTGTGTTAGTACTTTCCCGCCGTGGAATAGAGGTGACTTTTTGTTTTGCCTGTTTTTCTCTCATAGCTGTGTCTGTTGCATGTTAAGAAACACCACCTCAGTTTATGAAATGGGTGTTTTTACATCTGAAGTAGAAAATTCTTTCTCAATGTGTGTGCAGGGGTCTGTAGTGTCTACATGAACTTAGCTCTTTAGAGGGGAATCTCTCAGGGTAATTTCTGGTACCAAAGGGCAAATTTTGATTTCACTTGCACTGTGGAAAAATCAAAAAATTTCCTTGGATTCAGTGAAATTTCTGTGATCTTGTTTTCCACCGACCAAGCTATGGGTACAGGAAACCAGGAAACCATTCCTCTTGCTCCTCTTTGCTTCCCGTTGTAGAAAAACTTTAAGGGATTGCCTTCTTGGGTCAATATAATATGTTTCAAGGAAATGAAGCAGTGTCAGGACCCAAGTCTGACTGTTCTCTAACTTCCTTTATATTTTTTATTCATAATTTGAATATTATGCAATAAATTACTCTAATGTTTATTCTACTTTAATTTAGCATGTTCTTAAACCGATGTTCTTTTGCGTTCCTAATCGTTATTATCATTCTAAGACAGTGATGGGCCAATTTCTCTAAATGGTGATATCTGAAATTTTGAGGAAATATGTCTATCTTTTTTTTCCATGAAGTGAAATCATGATTGAATCTGTGAAAAACAATTTAAATACTTCAATACAAGAACAGTGGGACTTGAGAATTAAGTTTGTAAAATTTCCAGTTTCTGGGCTGAGTTGGAGCAGCACCTGAAGGGTCACATTGTAATGAACATATTTATCACGGGACTTCCCTTTCACTAACACGGGTTTTGCTTACACGTGCAACCCTTACCAGTTATCCCAGCATAGTTACACTGGTGTTACCTATGTAATCTACCTTGTCATGTTACTGTCACGGTTCCTGAGCTACCGTCCCAGTGGCGCAAGAATTGCGGGCACGAGGGGTTCCAAACCTGAGGAACACCACTAGATGGGGATGTTTTCTCACGTTCGCCTCATTCTCCGGCTCTGAGGGATTGCATTTTCCTACTGTAAGTATATTCGTTTTTGATGACTGCACATTATAAAGCGCAAAATGAGTTCAAGTAACTTTCATATATAAACAAGTCTCATGTGCTTGAAATATTTGCACGTGGCAATGAACACGAGTATTGATGAGGTCTAGTGTGAGCTTGTTTAGACTTGGTGGAATGAATAGACGGTGTTGTATGAGCAGGCAAAAAAGGTTGGAAGAATACCTGAGGCCTCAGTACGTTTGTGTAAAAAAATGAATTTTTACTTGTTTAGCTTATATCACATGGTGGAAAACATCTTTTAGCAACGTTTCTTGTCCACGAAGCAGTTTTCAGCTGCAGACTATTTAAATGCATTCATCCCCAAGGAAAAAGCTCTAAACAGGATATGGGCTGTGTGACCATTGCTGAAGTGACAGCGTCTATTGTCTTTGTACCTTCATCAGTATTCAATATAATGGCAAGGACAGGGACTGATTTAGAAACTGTTGAATAGCTAAAACAAATAAGGAGTTCCTACACAAATCATTCTATGATTCTATGACTAGAAAGACCTGCTATTCAAGTGAATGGAGAAAAAACTGATCACTGAGGAGCTGAAAAAACTCACTAAAATAGATTTTAAAATGCATTTTTAGTCAAAACAAGGTTATTTGAAAACACCAGTATTTTTTCAAGTTTAATATTTCTTACATATATTATAATTTTTAATAAATACTGCATGAAAGAAAGATTACTTTTCTGAATTGATTTTTTCTCCAAAAATTTTATTACTGACATTCAAAACTAAGTTGTGATCCCTAAAGTCATAGAATCATCATACACCAGGTTGCTCAGAGCCCCATCCAATCTGACCTTGAACACTTCCAGGGATGGGGCATCCACAGCTTGTTTGGGCAACCTGTGCCAGAGCCTCATCACCTTCAAAAGGAAGAATTTCTTCCTATTCTCTAGTCTAAACCTGCCCTCTGTCAATGTGAAGCCATTCCCTCTTTTACTGTCACCACATGTGATATCACCAGATGGTTGTATTTAATTTCTGAATAATTTTGCTTAAGCACACAGGTTTTCACACATATCTGCTTTCTCTTTTAATTTCTGTATCTGTTGGGGAATAATTGCTGTGCAAAGGGTTTTGTTCCCTTTGCCTTGTTCTTTGATTCTGCTGTGAATGCTGCTGCCCATGCAGCACTTGGGCCATAAATAGTGATGACAGTGAGACAGTCTGAAGAGGTCAGGGACATGGCCTGTTTTCTAAAACCTCTAGGACAAGCTGTGCCAGGGGATGTTTAGATTAGATATTGGGGGAAAAGATTATTTACTGAAAAGGTTGTGAATCATTGGAATAGGGTGTCCAGGGAAGTGGTGGACTCACTACCCCTGGAGGTGTGGGACTTAGGAACAAGGCTTAGTGGTGACTATGGGAGTGCAAGGGTAAGAGTTGGACTCGATTATCTTAAAGGTCTCTTTCAACACAAATGATCCTATGATTCTCTGATGCTTTGTTCCTGGCTACAACAAAAGTAGCCTGGTTATGTGTACAGTCACCCTGGCCACACGTTCCAGCTCAGATTGTCTGCAAATGCATCACAAAGGGAATGTGGACAGACCAGGAACACAGTGAACATTTTTTCAAATCTCAGCGTAACTCCTGTAAGAATGGGACTGCTTTCTTATGGCTTTGTTTTGTTATGATTTTTTTCTATGCACATATCAGTGACCTAAAACTGAATTAGTTTTGAGGAATAAGAATTCTCATATGAGGTTAATGAAAGTTTTACTCCCCAAAAGCTTGTTTAGCCATTCATATTGCAGAACATATCAAACTGTAAGCCCATCCTAAAGCTTTGAAATGTCTATTTAGCAAACAGAAAGAGACATAGGCAGTTATAGATAATTCATGTCCTGGATAATTAAATTTGTACTTTTGTGTTAATAGGCAGAAAATAATGAATATGGTATTATCTCTGCTCTGTGCAGTTCTTGACTGTTTCTTCTAAACCACTTAACATAAATATACATCCCAGACATCTCTGTCAAGGACTTTTTATGCCAATAATGAGAATTAAGGGTGTGTCTATAACCCCAGTTGGAGAAACCATCTGCAAAATGTTGATGGCTCAGAAGCAAATTGGAAGCTCAGACAGTGCATCTGTTTGAATACACAGAAAAAGGCTTTATTCAACTGCAGAGGTAAAAAGTAGTATTTTCCAATGTAGTTAGGTGATTAAGAAGCCTGCTTTCACTGACATTTAAAACCCAGAAACTCTAATTACTGGAAGGCTTTGGTGAACTTTACTTTTGAAATTCCCTTGTTCTCACTGTGACTTTTTTCTTGTATATTCTGATAAATAAAAATTCTGAAACAGAAAACCAAAACAGAACAGAAACAAGAACGATGCATTCACTCATTTGTAATTTCTCTGAGTTCAGTTAAATACTAAACTACTAAAAAACTTACTTGTAATGTGTTGTACTAAAACAAAGATTCCTGCTGAGTCAGAGGGCATGCAGTTTATAAATCAGACTGTAAACATGGGTAAGTAAATCTGGGCAATATATAAAAACTCTGGAGTTAGCACATTTGAAACAGAAGCTTTAAAAGTAAACCTTTACAAATCAACTGTTTAAATCAAAGAGAAAACAATGATTTTTCTTGTCCTATGGACTAGGGAAAATTACTCCCCAAGCAACTTGTGTAGATAAAGGCTCCATTTTTAATGCAGGTTGATGTATTTATGTACAGAGAAACTGCAGACCAATGTCAAGCAAGAAACATAAAAACCCTAAGTACCAATCCAGAAACATTTTGACACCAAATAGTTTAACAGTTGGATAATTCAAAAAAATGTTTGGATAGATACAAGGTAGGGCATGACCACACAGGAAGGGACACTCAGCAAGGGGCCTTCATCTGCTATAAGTTATGTAAAATTTAATTTGAGAAAAGTCATTAAGCCTAAACTGAGCATTTCCTACCAGTTTATACAAAGCAGCTTTTAAATACTTATTTCAGTATCAAGACCTACACATTCATGTCTGATTGGGAAACCTGTTTGAAAGTTTCTACTTAAGCATGCATTTGTATGGTGAATTAAGCTCTGGCTTTTCAGGGTCTGGTATGGCTTTTATTTCTTTACAGTTGAGGCAGCTTTTTGGGGACTGTGCTGGCAAATGAGGTGTTAGTGTTCAGATGGAATATAAAAGAACATTTTACACACGGCCATAACATTACTTTTTAAATGATTTTGTTCTCCAAATTTAATAATCTTTCTGGAACTCTTGGTTCCTCAGGGTCAGAAATTTCCCCTTCCAGACTTCCAACCGCTATTAGAGTCAATATCTAATAAGGACATTTATGTAGTGAATAAGGAGGAATAATGATAAAATGATATAGTTACTAATAAGTAACAGGGAAAAACTTATTACTTTAGAAGGTTCTTTTTCTTTATATTTTACAGTGAGAAGCTGGACAAAAGTGTGTCTTTTTAATTCGAATTTCACTTCCAGGATTGACTCTGTCATTCTAAGATTTGTAATGTCTACAAGTATATACATATCTATGTGCATACATGTGTGTATATATATTTTTATATACAGCTGGCTACACCAGACCATACATTAACAGACCAATCTGTTGAAACAACACAAACTTTCCAATTCTATTTATGTTATACATCCAACTTTATCTTCAGTGTGAATTACAGCCTTTCTGCAATTTCAAGATGTAACTTCTTTCTTTCAAGACCAGTAATGAACCAGGTCTGAGCTTCCTTTAAGACTGCATTTTCATCAAGGTGTCAGCCAGGCTGTTCCTGTCAGAGCCCAAGCACACAATGGAGCCCAGGAGGAGCCATAGGAGACCAGAGACCAGAGCACACTCATTTGAGTGTATCTGGGTGCTGCATGAACTTCCAGAGAAGATTAATTGACTCTGGAATCTGAGTGCCTTTTGAAAAAAAAAACAAAACCAAACCTGCAATCCCTTCCTCTTTGGTAACAACTTTGCTACCACCAGTTCTATGTGTACAATATAAATCACATATCCACTATGCTTTTTTATTTTTTTAATCCCATTCTAACAGAGAATTCCATATCCTAGTAAGGAAGAACAAGTGTCCAAGAAACCTTTTAAAGATTTTGCTATTGTCCTGTTTCATATGGAAGTTCTTTAGTAGAGAGTAGGAATCCATATATTAGAAACACTTTGTGTATCCAATGCATATGGGCACAAATACAAAGTTTTATGTAGTCAGACTTTACGGTGTGCATTTGAACTTAATGTAGAATTTGATATGTGGATTGCATTTGAAGGCCCATCAGACAGAATTAAATGTATATATTCAATTATTGAGTGGTTCTATACTTTAGGCATTTACTTAATTATCCTTAAACTGAAGCATGTGAAATACAGGTTTGGGAATAAAGGTAAACTGTGAAACATGAAGCTACACTTTAAAACTGTAAAAACAGAAATAGGTTTTTTTTTTTCCTGAGGAATTGTTATTTTTCAGTCTCTGATAAAGAACTGTATATCCTATGCAGAAATCATCTCTGCACAAGACTCCTGAACTGAAAAGAATTCCCTCATGGCATATCCAGCTCACTGCTCCTCTTTGGAAATCAGGTCACAAAACATTGGCTGATTATTTCAAATTGTTAATTCTTTTAGCAGAGCAGAAGATGTTGAGTTATCCAGCTGATACCAAGATTGTGTCAAATCATTCATGGATAAAGGAAAAGACAATTCTGAATAATGAAAAAGAGTTTCAAAGAAAGTGCTTTGCCACAAAGTTATGACAGAAAATTAGTGAAATCAAATTAATACATTTTTCTAATTATGCTTTTTAGGAATTCTGTATGACACCCAACACTAGTGCCCATTTTGGTGAACATGCATGTTCTTGTGATTTGTTCCTTCACTTGTAGATGACATGCCCTCACTGGCTAAGCTGAACAGAGCTAGCTCACCCATTGGCATGCAGTTAATCAGAACAACTACATATTAAGTGCTTTCCCCACAATTCAGGTGATTTTTCTATTCCTATAATTCCTCTCTTTTTCTTTACAATTACTGTAGATACATAATTTTGTGTTTGTTTGGACCATGGGCTGTGTTTACTCATGTCCATAAAAATATGCATAGCACAGAACATTTCAGGTCTGACAGAGGACTTTGGACCCTTTCCTCATACAAATAATAGTGATTGATTAATGATTGATTACTAGATTGCAAATTAGCTTTTGATCTCTGCATCTACTTGTGCAACTTCTCCTATGTAATATGTTACATAGTTTTTATCACAGCTGTATAAGAACTGTCTCTTTTTGCACTTGTCCTGAATTAGTACAAAACCAGATAAATTTTCATCTTTGAGTAAAGAAACGTTGGCAACCCCAGAGAAACAGAAAGAAAATATCCTTTAAATCAGGACCTGGGTCTATGTCATTAAATGATTTATGATGAAAGGAATTCATTTCTGGAAACTGTGAACCCATTTAAATTTTCTAAGCTTCCATTGTCCCACTGGAATTGGCTTATTAATGTTCCTGCTCCTCCGAAGTTCTTTGATTCAGTCTCCAGCAGGAGTCTGGGTGACTCTTCTCTCTCCTAGATCAAGCCCTTTTCTCCAACTGTACTGGCTGGGCTGTTTTGTGTCCCAAAAAATGGTGGATGAAGAATGGAAAGATGAAACCAAGATGAAGCAGCAGCATGATGTAGAAACTTCACATCAGGCTGGTGAATAAAGGGCCTATCCACATTTTGGAGGAGGGTACATGATGTGTCTGCAGCATCTTTTTTTACTGAGAAACCTTTTTGTGTTTTCTTTGTTATTAACAGGATCCAAATTGTTCTCTGCAGATGTGGTCCAAGCCATGCTTTTGAACATATGAGAAAAATCAACTTTTAAAAAGACTTGGTATTTAAACCATGTGCTTCTTGTGGAGCTGAACTACAAAGGACTTTTTTTGGCCATAAATTGGTTTTGGACCTTAGAAAGAAGTTAATGCCAAAATTGATTGGTGCACATAAAAATTAGCACATTTATATATCATTTCATGATAAAAAGATAACCTACGAAGAGCCTATACCAAAGGGTTTCTGAGGAAAAGAAAGGTTCTGCTGAAATGGTTAAGTCCTCTTTTTCTCAGGATGAATAGGAATTTGAAAGAAGGGATTCTTCTCATACAGATTTGAGGATCAGAGTCTGGCCTGAGCTTTAAAGGATCAAGCCTAGAGAGTAGCCCCTTCCTCTCATCAGCTTTCACCCAAAAAACAGCTGCAAACTCCTGAATTCAACATGAAGGCAAAGAAAAGGCATGGAAAGAAGAAGAGAAAAAAAGGATTGCATAAATCCAGTGAGAATTGCAATATACCAGAGATCTTATGTAAACATTGCTGACATTAAATTTCCACTTGTGTTATTTTATAGACTTAGCAGATATGCCAGGCAGCCAGTATTCTGTGTTTTTCTGAGATGAACATACAAACATTTTGAGGTCGTGCCTTCATCACCTGATATTCAAAATCTGTTGGATGTTATTGCGACCAGACAAATGTATCATGTACCACAAAAAAAAAAAAAAAAAAAGCAGCTGAAATTTGATCCAGGTTTTTCTTCTTAGTTAATTATCTTTAGGAGGACCAATCTGCTTCAATGAAAATCAGTGGGATAGATGTCACTATATACACAGGTTAGGCCCTTCTAATAATTTTTAGCAGCTGAAAGAGAATACAGGGTATACAGTTCCTATCAACTTTGGAAGCTAAAATAAGATAGAGTATAATGTATTATAATGGAACAAGACACAAAAAGATACTTAATAAGCTAATTTTTTCCCTTTTTCCTCAGCACAAAGAGAAGCTGCCAAGAATAAGTAGAGGAGATCATAAGACATTCAGGTTTCTAAAAGTATATTGTTTTGAAAGAATGCTTGTAACAGCCAAAGGGAAAGAAACCAGACATGCTCCCCACAGGAGACTGGCATGGTGATGGTGGCAAACGCAGCTAAAACATAATTTTATTTGGTAGTCAATCATCCTGAAAGTCTTGTCTTCCAAAATGAAGCTTTTCCCCCTCAAAATGTCAATAGACTAAGGTGCTTTTCATGAAAGCACCTGCATTGTCAATTGCATTTATATGGTGCCAGGCATCAGAATGTTGAGATATGACAGCTGAGGCAGGCATAAAAATGTGGACCTTTTTATGATTTGATTTTCATAATTGCTTATCCAGGTGTGTGCAGTGGGGAAGAATGGATGATCACAACCTCTTCAGTGTAGATTGGCTTACATGGGAGATAGAATGCTGGGTGGTGGTGCTCATTTTGTGCTGCGTTTTTATAAGAACCATCTTTTTTGGTGGGTCTTCTGCCAAAATTTGATAGATATGATTTCTATGGGCCAAGTTCTGGTGTGTTACTAAGCAGGGGAAGTTTAGACAGCAGAGCTACAGAAGAAGCAGTGCAAGAGTAGGAATTGAGTAGGAAGCCAGGGTAGGACTGTGTAGACAGTGACTTGCTTACCATCTCAGAAGCTTAAGTGGATGTCTTCTGAGTCTGAATATGGTCTTAAATTTTTAGTGTGTTTTGTTATCTTGGAATCAAGAGCAACAGGCTAAATCTGTTTCAATTTATTACTGATGCTAAAGAACATTGAACTTAACTGGATGGAATATAGGATGAAAAAGTATGGGAGGACAAAATGCATCACAGTGATGCATATATTATATAATATATATTTCTTTTTAGTTGGGATGAAGAAATCTTAGAAGATGTGGATAAATATAACTAAAAAGTTTGGATTGGTATACTGATCTTATCTGAATCTTAAGACTGAGCTCGAAATCTCACAAGAATTGGCTTTCTCACAGTATTTCAGAAGGTTCCAGACACTGTAAATACTCGTGGTATTTCAACAATTCTTGTTCCAGTCCTGTCTTTAGCCTGGTGGTATAAAGAGGCACAATGTGAAAATAAGGGGAGGGTGGGAAAGAAAATTAGCCTTTTAACTATTAAGAATTCTAACATATAGAGCTAAGGGAAGCAGTGGCTGAAGAGTCTCTTCCAAAGATGATCATAGTGAATTAAAGAGGAGTTATTTAGTAGAGTAATAAAAACATGAAACCGAAACAAGACAAAACAAAAAGGCTAGGTTAGAAAAATGTAAAATTTAAGAGAAAGATGAGTGAAGGGAAAATAACTTCTTTATAACATTTTCTGTTTAATAGAAGAGTTGGGTCCCCAAAGAAGTAGCAAAGGTTCTATAGATTAGGACTTTCAGGGCATAAACCTAAAAGCTTTGAAGATAACAAGGATCCCATGGTATGTAAGTACAATACATACATGGTTTCTGAGCATAGTCAGTGTGGCTTATTACTTGAAAAACTGGACAGATGGCTTCCTTTAGAACAGATAATTATATTGCATATTTTTTCCACAACTTTTAACAATAAAAGGTATGGGTTTAAGGGTTTTCATTCTCACCCATTTTTGGAGTCACTGACAGCTCTTTTGGGCTGGGGGTTACTGTATTGAGATCTAGTGGAATATAGTTACCTAATTCATAGGTTCTAGTTAGAAACTGATCAACATTTGAGCACAAGAAAGGTAGAAAGAGCATTTCCTAAACTTTTAACACAAAAGAACTTGAATAAGCTTCAGAAGCAGAGATTTTGAGGCACTCAATTTAAGACCTCTGAAATACTGTGGCTTTGACCTATGCTCTGATCTGTGATTTGTGAGCCTCTAATCCCATGGAGGCGAAGAGCCCAGCAGGATTTACACTGCCATCCAGAAGAGCTCGGACCAAGATGGGTCTGGGTTTGCCAACACAAACAGATGCAATGCTTATCATTAAAATGATGCAGATGTCTGTAAATATCACTGCAAACACATGCTTTTCTTGACCCTTTGAAAAGCTAGTTTCTGATCATTTAAGTGTGTGAAAGACAGCACACAATTTCAGTAGTTTATTTCCTTCACTCTTTTGATGATCCTGTGGGTAGGTAATAGCTCAACAGCCCATGTGTTTGTGTTAACCAAGGATACACATCCAGTTAAAGGCATAGCTGACTGGCAGCCGATTTACTGTTCTTGTTTCTCCATCACGCAACTCAACTCTATCTCATCATAAGTCAAGTGAATTGCTTGTGGTGTGCTCGGCAGATGAATCAGCACCAGTGATCTTGCAGCTGGTTTGTATTTGACATACAGGTACAGCATGTTTGTATGTAATTGCCAGCCAGCCAGCCAGCAGTGGATTTTTGGCAAGGTCCTCAGACAGATGTTTTACAGTCAGATAGTGGTCTTCATAAATTTAGCTGTCCACATTGCCTTCCAGGTCATTCTTATCAGCCATGAATAACTAGAAGGGGCAGATATATCCTTGAGATACTATACCTACTGTGAATATGGTCATATGATATGAAAACTAACAACCCAAGGAGACGTACTGAAAAAAGCTCTGTGTCCTGTATCATACCACTGCTGGAACTTTAGCACTCAGAAGATACGGTAGGTGGTGGCTAATAAATGTAGAAATAAGTGTTTTCCTTTAAAGCATTCATTCCATTCCAAAGAAAGATCTACTTGCATACTGAGTAAAACCCCATTTTTTTTTTAAGAGGCATCTTGGTAAATCTGATAATAATCTAATTCTCAGTAAGATTTCATAGTGAACATAATGGGATAGCCTAGACTACAAAAAGCCTGGGTAGATCATACTGCCAATTTTACATTGTTCTATGATTATATTTTCTATTCTCAGAAATGGAACCTGGGGTAAAACAGAAGTAGGTTTTTTATTACATATCTTTAAATATCTAAAATAATACCTGTACTCTAGATTAGAAATCTAATTCCTTTTCTATAATCCACAAAGACGGAAAAGAGCTTTTAAAGTGAGATTCACCCCATCTATATCAGATATTTCCTGTATATCAGATATAAGAAAATATCTAGAGATGGCTGCATCTGTATTCACAGATATAATTTAAGTAGAAGTTGAGCTTAGGGAAAGCAGAAAATACTTCAAGTATCTAAGGATGCCCATCAAGTGTTTTCCGACACAGTGCCTAACTCATCAGGTGAAGAGAATGGATGTCAGAGCATTAGTCTGTTAAGCTTCATACAAACATCAGGTTTGTTCTTCCCCTTGGTCACTGTAGTTTTTCACTGACTTAAAGTAATGGCGTTGCTGCAGCACAGAAGTGGAGTCACAGAATAATAAATATAAATCACACTCCTACTATTCAAAACCAAAGATATGTAGTGGTTTTTCCCAATGTATAGTCTCTTTAAAACAACTTGTTCTGATTCTTGATTTTGCAAATAACTTGTAGAATAACAAGAATCATACCTTTGTGACTTATTTTCTGCCACAATAAATCCTCATGCTTCTGGTTTTCCTGTCCTTCCTAGTAATTGATTTTCCCTGAAGTTGAAATGGGATAACTGGTGTAGACCATTTTTTCCAATTTGTCTTGTGGAAGAGTTGTTGGACTATCAAGGTCAGCAGGACTGAAACATACAATTTTTGTACATTAAGGATCCTTTCAACTCCAATCACACTACAGTTCTATACTTCTCATAGTGCTACAGATCACTACCAGTATTTGCAAACAGGAATTATTTGGCACTAAACTAAACTTCAGATTGATGCTCAGTCTCTGACAGTGGGTAATTTTTACCTTGCTTTTTATTAAACATTTCAGACAGATTTTTCGTCTCTTGCTTCCTTCTATTGTATATTTGGAAATCTGGCAGCAATTGTAAAGACTTCCAAATGGAACGTGATAGTCATGCAATCAACCATTAAAGCAGTGCTTAGCATATCTGTGGTGGCAAGAGCATGACCCTGTATTTGTTGGCCTGTTTTAGATCATGCATCACTTGGCTGTGCAACATTTCAGAGAAGTTCAAAATAGTTGTTGCTGAGGGTTGTTGCATCAGAGTAATGCAAACTGGCTGAGAAACAAATATTCTTTATTTTTAAAATGTAAAAATGACCTGTGAAATATCTACCTCTACATCTGTAAAATAAGAGGCATATATTTATCTTTTGAATTGTAAAAATGTGAAATTAAAAATACTTCCTAACTCATTATTTTATGTGTCACCTTTATTCATGTTGTAAATTCATTACCTTTGTGCATAAGGGAAGGGAACCCTCAGAAATTCCTGATCCTGTAGCATCAATAACCAACATAGTGATGACATAAATATCAATGCACCTACAGGACTTGCTGAAACAGGACTGGTACTAAAGTAAAGGATTATCTGTGATGCTCTACAAATCAGTTTTGACTTGTACTGAAAATAAATGTCTGGAACTTTGTGTTTCTTCTACTGATACTGTACATCTTATTTATAAACTACATTATAGAACACTGTAATTCCTATAGAAAATGAAGCTTCAGAAAAACAGCAGCAGCCAGTAAAATCCAGAAAGGAAAACCAATTAATGTAAATTATATGGTTCTATAACTGTAACTACAGAATTTTAGTGGGCAGCCTTCCAGTTTGGAAGGCAAGTCAGAATGCCTTTTGCAAGGATTTGCTTCTATTAATACATGAATACCGCCACATCCCAATGCAACTAATGCCAGCCCTATATTTTAACACAATCAAGGTAAGACACATCTGATTTACTACTAAATGGTATGGAAAAGGTTACCAGACCATTTTTATTTACCTAAAAGTCAGTACCCTGTCTTTAATGCCCATTTTTACTCCAGAGTTGTATGTATATTTTAATTAATCCAAATAAAACATTCATAATTTTTAGTGTGGAAGACAAGACTTGAATTATTGTTTGCAAACTAGGTTAAATAGCTATTAATGTACTTATTTCTTAGCTTTGTCTAAGTAGTCTACATAAAAGTCTCATCAAGAAGCAAATGCTGCAGTAGTCTGACTGCACAATATGACTACTGTTACAGTAGTTTAAATAGAATTCCAGTAGGTCAAAGTTTCCTCCAGTACCTCTGTTTTTTTCATGTTATAATTTCAACAATATACCTTAAGAGACTTTTTTTTAAACCATCCTCATGGACCAATTCATCTGCAATTTGCTATACTTGGTAGATTTAAAAGCCCCCATATGTTTAAGCTGTAAGAAAAAAATTCTGGACACATCAATAAAAAGGTAATATAATTCAAAACAGCTGCATGTAACATGCCATTACACAAACTGATACCACATTTTACCCCCATTTTGTGTTATTATCCTACGTTAATCTTCAATTCTGACTGTAAATGTTTTATCCCAAGAGCGAATAAAGAGTAAAATTAATTTTATTAGAGAATGAAGCTACTTCTAACTATACAAAAACGTCACAAGTGCTGTACTATAATTTTATCAAAGCCTATTATTTGCATTCTAAAATACTTACTGGTGTTGGAAGTATGGTATCCAATAAACATTATGATTGTACATTTACATTTAAATGTCATTATTTATATTGTGTGATGATGTATCAGTTATAGAGCTCGGAAAAGCATTGTCTGTAAATAATTTCAATCAAATATTTGGTGTTCAAAAGATTGATGTTAGCCATTCAAATTATAGAATCTTTTCTAAATTATTAGCTCTTAAAAATTATCTGTTTCTCTGCAATCTGAGCTATGATTTGTTCAAAGAGTTATGGGTTAATTACTTGACTCAAGGAGAGTACTACTTTAACTTTTTAATTTGTCTTTTCCATAATTATTCAACCACAAAATTGTACACTACCTCTTTGGGACAGACCTCTTCATGTTCCCATGCAAATCATCTGCAAAATTACAATTGGCTTCAGTGCTTCAGAATTATACCAGTTTAATCCCCAAATGAAATTTCTCTCTCGAACGAATGAACTGTGGCTTCTGGACTGAATCTAGTTTTTCATAGATCTTTGACTGCACAAGTACTCAAGAACAGTGAATGAAAAAAGCTCTAACAGTCTGAATTTATTTTTGTACTTGATCACTAACTTTGCTTATAGAAGTAATTTGAATTGTTTCTATCACATCAAAGCAGGAGCTGACTATTCAATACAATCACACTTTTCTGGCAAGCCTAAGTTCTTATGACTGCATTTCCTTACATCAGCATCGCCTTATGATGGCAATGATGAAGACTCAAACATGCAATTTGCTCATGAAGGTAGAATTTCTCGTATTTACACATTTTGCTGGATCTGGTGAGTTTTATTAGGAAGTGGCACACCTGTCCCTTGAGGACCCACAGTGCAAAACTGGTGAGGGACTCCTTTTCAAGAAACTACACTAATTGGAGACCAAGTTATTCTGCTGCCAGCTCAATATTCCATTTAGATGTTCCTTTTGAACAGAACCTCTCACAGCTCCCACGAACATCACAACAGGCTTGGTTTAACCTTCATATCTTCAGTGCTCTGGGGTAGAGCTTGTATCCCTCAAGCCCTGTGTCTTATGAGGTGTCCTCAAACTGCACCAGGATTCCTCCTATATGGTGATCCCACACCAGACACAGGGAGAAAGGTGAGATACTGTGCCAAATCTGGAGTTTCCCCACACCAGTATCCCCAGCTGACAGCGGTACCCATCTTTCTCCTGTCTATAGCCCAACTGCAAATCTCCTTCCTGATGAAACACAGGCATATAGTCTCAGCATGAACCAAGCTGTAAATGTCCTTGAGATGCAGCATTGACTTGAAGATGATTTTTATATTATCCCACAGAGGTCTGTGAGCAAAAGTCTCAATATTTATCTGCTCCCCTCATCTCCCCTGATATCAAGGAAATGTTTCTACCTCCATTGCCCAACTAAAAATGGCAGAACAAGTCTTCATTCTGCCAAATATTTGATTTTATGCCAGAAGAAAAACTACTTGTACTTGGAACAAACTTGTATTTGTAACAAACTCTCTGTTGATTTTTACTATAACACTAAATAATGAAATTAAATAAATATTTACTTTTTAAAACAAAATCTCATTCCATTTAAATAAATGCATAGTTATCTTTCCTCTAAAAGTTGTATTTAATATTTGCGGTGGAAAGACTTTATGCACATCTGTATATAACGAACACCTAAGGAAAAGAGTCCAGCTACTTTAAATCACAGTATAGACAAACTTTGCACTTGAGTTAATCACACACTGACACAGAGACACATCCTTTTGTTCTCTGCTCTCACATTCCATTATGGATCCTTTATGGATTTTGCTCACAAGAAATATTAAAGCTGTAAACTTTTTTCCCCTCTACATTCCTACAGCCCCATAAATAGGGTGGCAAGTAAAAGAAGTGTATGTCAGAAATATTCCAGCTGTTCCCCACTCTCAGTGCTCATTCCTTTTCCAGCATACTCTTCACCCAATTCTCTTTATTCAAGACATGCAATAAAAATAACAGCTAAAGTGAAGAAAATTTCTCACAGAGACTTATATGCCTTCAGCTCACACTCTTCTTACTGCTACAGCCTCCCACAGCCCTTTTCTAATTCATCTGTGAAATGCACACTGTACTGGTGTACAAAGAGCTACTCTCTTTCAAACACTGCCCAGCTGCCAGTCTGTCTTCTGGCCCTCACAACCCACTGAGGTCTGGTTTTAAGTGTTCAGCTGCTCTTGCCAGTGTTCACATCTTTTAACTCAGTTAGATCTATGAGCCTTCCAACCTTGGTTTCCCACACCTTTGATAAGTGTGTTTTCTACCAGTCAGCCCCTGTTTTTCTGCCTGTCTCCTCCTCTTCCTCAGCATTTATTCAAAATGAAAGATGTTCGGAAGGAGGAATGCCAGCTGACAAATATTTATTTAAAATTCATGCAGAGAGAGGTTTAACCTAAACTTCTGCTTCCTAAGGTGTCTGTCTTCCATTTCTACACTCTTTTGAAACAGTTCCAGTGAAGCACATGAGTACTCTGCTCTTGAATGTCCCAGCTTACAGTTCTTTTTTTCACCCTTGGTAAGGACAAGACTCATAAGCTCAGGTCACGCATTTGTCCATGGAGTAATTTGTGTAGTTATTGACCAGCATGAGGGGGAACACAGCTGGGAAAACCCAGTAAATACAAAAAAAAGGGCTAGATATTTCAGTGCCAGATTTCTGGACTTCTCTCTTGTAGTCTGGCAGCTTGCAGACACCCAGGCAGCTGGTACAGTCTGAGAGGTTCTGCTGAACAAGCCCTCTGCCTGGTCCAGACGCTGCACCTCTGTGCTTCTTCAGGAATCTGCTCTCAGGAAACACATATACACGGATTTATCCTGTGGATTCCTTTCATGAGCCAAGGTTATACAGATTCTCGCCCTTGAAGGAAGCCCAAAGGTCTGGCCTGGAATAAGAGCTGACCAGGATCCAAGGATGTGACTTAAGCTGTCAGGAGAAGCAGAGGCTCCTTCTCAGGCCTGTGTGCAGTAGAAATGGTGGAGGGAGAGATTTTGCAATTAAAAGCTATTCTTAGATTACTCAATCAGAGGCAAAACTATGACTTTTTAAGTGACAACATGTCCCAGCAACTGTGAAAGCTGTTGCGGCCATCCGAGACAAACACTTTTCTTCCCTGGCTTCTCTAGACTGTGGGCAAAGGGCAGAATGCAGTGGCCAGCTTCAGAAGACCTGGATTCACAGTGGTAGTTGAGAACCCACTGGCAGCACTAAACAGAGTTTTACTTTAGAGATACAACAGGGACCAAGGTAGTGGCTGCCCCAGCCCTCAGCTGATTCTTCCATTACTGATCCTGCCCATTGTTGACCATCACAGAAGCCATTGAACTGAGACCTCCAGCAGAGATTTTACAGCCTGATCTAATAGTTTATGCTGACTCTAATTTAAAATTGATGTCAGTCTGGATAGTTCAGGCAACTGACATGAAAAAAAATCCCAAATAAACACACTACTCCCTAAAATGTACGTCCAAAAGAAAAGCAACTATAGGGAGTTTTTCTAAACCTTTTCCTCAGAGACATGCTTCTGTTGCTTGGCACCTACTCTGTCTTTGAACTAGCCCATTGAATGAGCTGGATTCAAAATGTTCCAGAGGAGTCCTTGAAGGCCTCTTCTTAGGGACATGAGAGAAAAAGCATGACAAAGAGTGGAAAAATCCCAAATATTCTAAACCCAGTTTGCTTCAAATATAAGTGATAATGTCATCATGGTCCTCTCAAGACCTCATGATTAAGTCATTCCCATAGCCTTTATCCTCTGGAAAGTCAAGGAGAAACCATTAGAAGTCTATAATTCTCCATCAAGTCAACCCAATCAGCACTTTGCCTATAAATGAGGCAGTTTGGGATAGGACATCATAAATGTTGATCCAGAACATTAAGATGACCAGAGGGACTGTTCTTGATCTAAAGAGAGAGTGGGGAGAGGGGAAGACCAAGGAGAGACAGCTCCAAGGGTACCTGTCTGGCAAAGTACTGGTCTTCCAGGGGCACTGTTTCCTTAGCCCCTCAGGTATAGTATGCACTACGTTACACAACAATCTAAAAAGCAGTTATGTCCCCATGTAGTATAGAGATGAAGATACGGAGTATTTCTGTGTTGTGTGTCAGTCCTCCTTACTCCTCAGGCTTCACATCTGTTATTACTGTTATTAGGGCAGTCCTCGGTACTACATTCTATAAAAGAGAGGGAGAAATAAAACCCACTATGGGATAATAGTACAGATAATTCTACTGAGTAATCATGGAAAAGGTGGAAGACTGAGCAGACAGCTAAATGCTGTATTGGGTTGTGTACATGGCTGCAGTGCTCCTTGGGTAAGCACCATCATGTATGGGGTCATTCTAACCTGGATTTTGGTGATATGACAAGGGGGTGCATAAGGAGCCAGATGATCTTGATTTTTCTGCATAGCATTTCTATTTGCCCTAAACTAAGCTCAGTGTTTCCCCCAAATGCTCAGTATGCCAGGATAAGTCAGGCAGGCAGTGATCATGACCCCCCCAGTGCTGCATGCAGGTACTAAACTAGAACAGACCCCTTTCCTCTGCCAGGTCAATGTTCTCCAGCCCTGAGGCCAGCTGGCACTGTCCTGCCACAGCTGTACTCTTAAACATGCTGTCCAAAGAGAGTGGCTGCATCCAAACTGCTTATGCAGGATTCTTTCTGGGCCAGGGGTAACTCCCTCACAATGTCCAGGAATTGTTCTGGAAAACTTTAGCTGACTTGCAACAAAATGAAAAGTTAACCATATGGGTGAATGATGACCAGGCACCATGCCCCTAAATTGGTAAAGTCAACATGAACTGGTTCTGGGATCACAGCAGTGTGTTAGTGCTCACTTATTCTCCCAGCTCTCCCATGTGGCAGAGAAACACTATTCAACCATTTTTATAATTAGGGACTGAGGCCAAGAAGCCAGGACTGATGTACACAAACCTATTGGTTGAAGGAACAGCCCTTGTTTTGCTTCTTATTATGCTATTTATTCTCTCAAAGGCCCTACATCCCTTTCATTTTGAGCATAAACAATTTAAAAGTTTTTCTCATGCCTATAATTTCTGCAGTGCTACTGAGAGGTCAGCCTTCATTCCCACCAACATACTCATGACTTCTCACATCTCATAATGTGTGCAATAAATCACTTAAAATCTCTTATAATCCTTCAGATTTCTCTGTGAATCTGTCCTCCACTGACAAGCAATGTCAGTGTTATATAAGAAAGCAGTGTATTGAGATATTTCTTGTCCCCGATACCTATTATCCTTCATCTCATGAGTGTTTATTTTGCTTGTTGTCCCATCATTATAGTGGATATTTTTTCAAGGATCAGTGAACTTTTTTCATGTTACATAGTGCTTAGATTAAGACAGGGTATATGTCTGTGACACTAATATTTCCAAACAATGATGCAAATAATATTAATTTGATCCTGTTGTTATATTGGTCATTCACTAAAAAAGCATGGCATACTGGATTGACAGATCAAACTTTTCTTTAAAATACCCATTGTTGTTGTTATATTTTACTTTGTTTACAATTATTAAATGGTACTTATCTCAAGCCACAAATTTTATTTTTAATTCTCCATCCCACTGGGGTGGAGTGGAAGTGAGCGAGCTGCTGCATGGTGCTTAGTTGCCATCAGAGCTTAAAACAAAACAGTCCTATATGAGAGGCAAAAAAAGGAAAAGGAGAAATAAAAACACACAAAAAGTTAGAAATTATTAGAAAGTACAGCAAGAAAACTCTCTTTCCACATTCCCATTGTTCATTAATCTTACTAATTTGTCTTTTTCTAAGATACTCAAAGTTACAATAAGAAAGTCCATATATATTCCTTTGCAGCTCATTTGTATTTTTCATGTATATCCAAGACAGTCATTTCTGAATGTAAAATTATAATACACATTTTTCTCTCTGTAACCTCTGTAGAGGTTACTGGGAGTTTAACATAGTGTAAAATAAAAAAATCAACTCTAACTCATGTTCTCTTCAACTCACTCCACCCTCTCAAAAGAAAAAAAATATCAGGATAAAGTAATTTTAGTTTGACATTTCAGCTGGTTTGTTATTGCCTATTTTAAATTTGGGGGAAAATGCTGAATTCACAGGCTTTAATAAAACAGTCATTTATTTCCCTGTCAGATATAATGCAAGTCAAATGAAACAGTCAGTTACAAACATACACAAACATATACTCTGAAGCTTAACATGAACACTCACATCAGAGAGAGCCTGAATAGCGGCAAAGTCATGTAAAGCTATTGAAAAAGTACTTTAATTTACAACAGATTTTTGTTTTCACCAACAGCTGAGGACATATCAGGGATTAAATTACAGACTGGATGCTCTTGGGTCTGAAGAACTTCAAACTTGTTGAAGTATCTGGAAAACATGTCAGATACTACCTGCCCTCTCATTCCCTGAAGGATCTGGCCAACTACATGTTCTGGTTGCATTAGAAACATTGAAACTTCCTGAATGAGCCCAAGAGCTTGCTCTTGACAGGGTAGTCAAGGCAAGAGAGTACAAGTGCAGAATAGCAAATGTCCTGCCTGAATTTTTTTTTTATAAGGAGAAAAAGGTTGCACACAGAAAAACAGCCAGTTTACTGTTTAATAATTTTTCTTCATAAGTATTCAGTATTCAAACTACTGGGAAACTCATTCTAGTGGTGAGCATTAACTGCACTACGTAATAATAATTGGAATACAGGAGTTGTTGTAGGACCCTGTGTATCCACGCAGCCCACATAAAGTAATGACAGCCATTTTAGGATATGTGTATGTATATTTATCTGTGGCTTCATATCTAACATACATATATGTGTACATATATATTTATGTATGTATGTATGTCGGAATCTTCCACCAGACATGAAATGAAAAAAATTGAATGCAAGCATCAAAATACAATATAATGAACAAGTCTAGTATTTGACAACTGGTATCCTAATGTTTAAAATTAATTAAAACATTCCTTAAAGTGCTCTTTTTCCTTTTTTTTTTCTTTAAACCACTGATCCTTTTAAGGAAAACCACTCAACATTTCCATTTGCAACTGAATGCAACTTCATTATGCAGCCTTAATATTTTCTGTTGGACCAACATAATCCAAAGTGACTTGTGAGAAAGGCTCACAATATTCCTTAGGCAAAACAACAAAAGCCCCAAGATTTAGGTTGCAGAAGATTTCACTGATAATAGCATCTTTGTTATTTGGTAATGAAAAAAAAATGAGGCTTAAATCATTGACTGTGTCAACATCTAGTACAGCCTGATGATTGCGAGAAAAGATAAAAGCTCTGATAAATGTTTTGTTATTTATAAATGTAGTAGGCATGGTTAGCAGTTCTTTAATTAAAGATTTACTGCTCTCAGTCCCAGGCCTATTGCCCTTCTCTCCAGAGATGCAGATGCATCTAAAACCCATATAAAGTCAAACATCCCTGCCTGGTTTTAAATTTAACATTGCTGCCTAATCAGGCTGTTGGTCTTTGTCAGATAGTGCGTTACATCCACATTTGCCAAGCCTTTAGTTAAAGCAACAGTATAGTGATGAAGCTTCCTTAATTACTAAGAATCAGTGCCCATTAAAATTGTTATTTTTAGAACTGGGCAAAATATTAGAAACAGTTACTGCCCTAAATTGCTTATTATAAATACCAGGGTATAATTTCTTTCCAGATAGACAGGAAACCACAAGCAACTGTAAATATCATCATAAAGCACCCTCAGAAAGGGGTAAATCTTATAGTTTAGTGCTGAGGATCTGGGAAGGAGGATCAGATTCTGAGTTCTGCCTTTTATTTCCTATGTGACTACAGACACGTGATTTTACCTTGTCCCTGAGACAAATTCAATTTCTCAGTAGTAATCAGTCAGTTTGGAGTGCAAGGGGATCAGGACTGCAGAGTATCTTAGACCTCTGGGTCTCACACAGAGGTGGCTCCTTTGGAGCTGGTGCACCCGGACGCCTCTCGGCAGTGCTCAGGAGTGTTCCCCCACTGCAGTCAAAGTTATTGAGACCTGTCTCAGAAAACCTGCAGGTTTCTTTTGGAAGCTCAAAAATCATCCTACTAGACTTCATATCATCCAGGCACAGACATTGTCAAGAAGACCTGCAAGCATTTAAGATCCCGTCTGCCACTCCTGGCAATAAAGAACTTTTGTTAAGAATTTCACCCACTGCACAATACATGTCCAAACCTGAGAACCAGTAGGAGCTTTGCTGTGACTCCAGCTTTTTATTAGTGTAACACATCAAACACCTTGAACACAATTCCTTCAAAGGTAAATAGAGCAGTTTCTAATTGCCAAGGCATTGCAGATACCTCAACACAAAACCTGTTCTTGAGACAGCCCATAGCAAATCTATCTTTCATCTCAAAACAGAGACTTGCCATGGATCTAGCTGGTATCATTTCATTTTATCCTGCCTTTAAACAAGTCCTGCCACAAAAGGAATTTCTCCTTTTCACTGTTTCCTGCCTTAGCTTTCTCTTTAGAAATGGCTGTTGCCACTTACAGTGCTCAGAGCACGAGTCATAACATTTCCCCTGAAGGCTGATCTTCAGCTGAAGCTTCCTCTTGCCCTCCTTTCAGGGATGACAGGCTCCTCATTTTACAACAGGAGTCAGAATTTATTTTAGAAGTTGCTTAAATAGTTGATTCCTCTTTTCAAAAGACGAACTGTCAGCCTTTTCATACACAGATATTGTCAGCCAATGAGTGAGCACAGGCCCTGCTGGATGCGGGACCTGCATGTTCTCATTTCATTCCCACCATGGCCAGGGGAAAATATTAAAGGCACTACTAGAGAATAGTTGCAACACTGGATAGTAGTATCATAAAACCATAGAGAGGTTGGATCACCTAGTTCCAGATGCCCTGCCATGGACAGGACACCTTCCACAAAACCAGGCTCCTCAAAGCCCTATACAAGCTGGCCTTGAACACTGGCAAGATTGGGACAGCCCCAAATGCTCTGAGCAACTTGTTCCAGCACTTCACCACCCTCTCAGTAAAGAATTTCTTCCTGAAAGTACCCAAACTAAATACATACACCTATAGTAAGATAAAAACATATGTTTTATACATACGCATTGTATAACCTACATAACAAAATATATACTAATATATTAAGTGCACTTAATCCTACCTCTAAATCTAAGTGTCCTAATTTCAAACAAAATCCTGTTTGAAGTGTCAGTGCTGCTCTCCAAGCAGAAAGGCACTTGGATTACAGTCCAACACTGTTCTGTGGTATTGATCTATTGAGTTGTGCAGAAGAAATTCAGGAACTGAAAATTCAGGAACGAAAAAATTGTTTAATGTAAATTAAATGTGCTACAGGCATGTCAAAATGTAGAAACTGTCCCAGAAAGGTGTTGTGAGGAAGTGTATTGGTTAAAAGGGGACGGGGGGGACTAAGAGGAGAGGAAGGATATTTTTCTTCAACTAGATTATTTGGCTAGTTTGCAAAAGCTGTTTATAGTTAGCAATGTAGCAAAAGGGTTACCATGCCAACATATTAAATGTTGTTGTAAATGTGACAGAATTTATCTGTCATTTTAGCCAGTAAAAATTACATGTTAATTTCTTAATCTACTCAATATGGTAGAAAATGAATATTCTAATTGGAAAAATAAAGTGTAAAAGACAAGATAAAGAGGGATACTTTGAAGCTGTTTTCAGCTGTTACTGGAAGTCCTGTCACCATGCTTGCCACAAGCAAGGCTGGAATAACCCAGAAAAGCTGTGTTATGATGTTAGCAAGAAAGCATGCTCTGATGCGTAAGAAAACCTCTGCTTTTCTGAAACAATTTTTGCATCACTATTCAGAAATCAACTAATTAAGGGTAACAATTCCCAAACAGGACTTGACTAACTTCAGCATAATTTAATGGTCAACACCATGATCACTCTGGTCCCATAAGTTTTACTCAGTGTCATGATTTTAACTCCTGGGTTGAGGTAAAGATAGTTTAATAAGAAAAGCAAAAGCTGGACACCCAAGCAAAGCAAACCAAAGAACTAATTCACTTCTTTCCAAAGGCAGACAGGTGCTCAGCCATCTCCAGGACAGCAGGGCCCCATCACACATAACAGTGACTTGAGAAGACAAATTCCATCATTCCAAACGTCCCCTCTTCCTCTTCCTTGCCCCCACTTTATGTACTGAGCATGATGCACCATGGTCTGGAATATCCCTTTGGTCAGCTGGGGTCACCTGTCCTGTCTGTGTCTCCTCACACCCTTCCATGCACCCCCAACTTCCTCCCCAACATGGCAGTACAAAAAGCAGAAAAGGCCTTGGCTCTGTGTAAGCCCTCCTCAGTAATAAAAAAAAATCTCTGTATTATCAACCCTGAATTCCACAACACAACCCCATACCAGCCACTGTGAATAAATTTAACTCTACTCCAGCCAAAATCAGCACACTCAAATAAGTCATGACCAAGCCAGTAAGAATTTTCTATGAAATTCTGAAATGTGGATCTTTCCTGCCTTCTCTGAGGAGCTGGAGAGCTCTGTCTCCTTCTTCATTAACTTTCAATTCTGTGGCCTGAAGCTGCCACTTGTTTATTAACTGCTACAGCATCTAGATCAATTTCTTTGCCATCAGGAAGATCTCTTCAGGTTTTTCCCTAATACAATATCTTAGAGGACCTAGTTTTCCTTTAATTAGAAAATTAGCTAAATCCTTTTTTAAAAGCTTTATTCCTATATTAGGATGTTCTTCATATCTTTAATGTACACAGAATTATTTCTTGTGTCAGGACAGCGAGGCTGATTTCTGTGGTGGTAAACGTCGATAGCTGAGCTCAGTGTCACCTTCTAGCAGTGAGAGGGGAGGAAAAAGAAGAAATCTAGCTAGGATTGAACCATTATCTGGTTCCACTGCACTTGAACAAGTTTTGTTTGCTGTAGGACTGTTGTTATGAACCTTCATTCTGCCTCCTGAAAATGCCCTAGCCAAATGCAAATGTCAAAAGTTGTTTTCACCTCTGATATCGTCATTAAGCCCTGCTCTGCTTTTGCACAGCTGTCCGTATGTGGTCTTGCAGGTCTGGTTGCTCACTGTCTGGTTGCAGGAATCCCAAATTCAGCTCCTGGTAAACCAGGTTTCTACCAGAATCAGCCACAAGATGTTTTTCCATGTGGGTTATCACTTTATCACAGACAGTGAGATTGTCAACAAATACATCTGTTTTAGGAATATGGTCTGGATGTTGAACTTCCCACTCTTCCCTCTGTCACTAATACCTCAGAATATGTGGTTGAAAGGCCAAAGACCACCAAGACATCCTCTATACTTGCATGCAGTATTGCAGAGGGTAGGGGGCATTTCCTCCAATTACAGGTGGGAAGATGCATGCAGATCGAATAAATGAATAGACACAGGGGTAATACTTTTCAGAAGTGTGCATTATTGAGAAATAAGATCTGCATTCATTTCTGCTTTGATGTGAATTTAAATGTCTACCTGCAAGAGATGCATGTTTCTACTTTTTTTAAGGCACCAACTCATTTAAGACTAGGCTTATAAGTGAAAAACAGTTTCTAGTTGTTGGCGCTCTAACCTTCTTCAAAAAAAAAGTTGTGTCAAAAGCAGGAAGATGAAGTGAACAATCAGCTCCAAGGACAGTGATAGCTGTCCCTGAAATATTCAGATATAAGTTTATTCACCTTGGGTCACATCGAAGCTGCAGTGGGAGTTTAATCTTCTTTTGAGCTGACATCAGTATGAAACCAAAACTATGCGGTCACTTCAGGTTCAGTGGTTCAAAATCAGTTTTCCACTAATAAACTCCCTGAAATTTTAGGAAACTCTAGAGACTTCTGTTCAGGCTCATTCCTAGCTTGAACACAGAGGTGGGTTCAGCTTCAATTCAATCAATTTATTCAGAGAGTTACATTAGAATCTGACAGTTAAAATTGTCCAGATTCATTAACAGAGAAAATAATGGTCAGTGATTCAAAGGAGGAGAAAGCAAAATATCTGGCTTTCCAACTGAGCTACATTAAGATCTAATAAACACTGCCAAGAAGGTATCCAGATTTCTAATCAAAATAAATCTGAGGATTACTCTGTTCTAAAATGTTTTAAAGGAAATAAGTCCCTTCAATTCCAAGTCCACATTAAAGCAGTGTTTTGTGCTGCATTTCAGTGCCTTTTAGTTTAACAGGACACCTCCTTAGCGGCCTTCCAAGCTGTAGAACACTGTTCAGGGACACTGACAGCTCCTGGCATTGGCAAAGACAGTTGTTGTGGGTTCCCTTGAAACAGGTCCAGACGAGGGGCAGGTATCTGCCTCTCCTCCAGAACACCATGCCTTGGGCCTCCATAGAGCAGGATGTTACTTCATGTTTATATTTAGTAACCTCCTCCCTTCCAGCCTCCAAGAAGGGAGGTCTTGGAACTAGCACATTATCCGATAGCTCAGGAGGGTTGGATTTAATTTGCTTGATTCACTACAGGCTTTCTGTTTTACCTGGGGCTAATCACTTTGGACGAAGGCCACAAGGGGATTTAGGTAGAACCCAGATCCTTGCCAGTCTTGCTTATCCAATACCTAATTTTCTGCTGGTTGGCATGTGCAAAATTGCCTCAGCCCTGATTAGAGCCAGGCAATTTTTATGGAAGAATTCTTTGTTTGCTCAAAAATGCACTTTCGTGTTGATGGAAACTATCTGCAAATTTGTACCAGATTTGACCAATTGTTTCAGCCAAAAAAAAATATTGGAAATGTCAAGATGATTTGTTTGAATATTTTTAAGGAAACTATTTTTGAAGCTGTTCCATTTTGAATAAATAATCAAATACTCGGTGGAGTAAAACTAGAGCCTGATTGACCCACATCTTAGGTAAGAACCCAAAAGAGTCCATTTGTTGCTTATTGTCAATGACATCTAAAGGGGAAAAAAAAGAATAGTTTCTAGGAGACCAAACATATCTAACAGTTAGTGACTCAGATTTCTGTATGAATAAGAAAAAAATAATATTTTATGATCAAAGAGACAGAAGTTGTTAAAACTGACAACTCCTTTAAGGCAAAAGCCTAAAGACTAGATCCATTAACTGAAAACGTGGTGCTCGTTCATGTCTACAAGATGATCTAGGAACATAATTTCCAGTTAAAAATCCAACATAGAGTTTAACATCTAACTGCATTTTAGAGACATGATTTATGGGCAGAGGCCTGATTTTTTCTCCTAGCATTTCCTATTAACAATTTATTGTCCTCATTTGAACCAGTTAATTAGATTACGATTTTTCAGATTAATTCAAATAATTCTCTTTCTTTATCACTCTTATACACAGTATGGGTGTGATATGAGCTAGAAATTCCATTGGATGGTCTGAAATGTGAAAAGAAGGTATTGTGTTTTGTGAAGTCCCTCTAGATATTTATGCAGTTGGTTGTTTTCTTTTGTGTTAATTTTTGCAGATAATTCTTCATTACTGAAAGGCTCTGTATGCTCTCACAAAGGTTAATGTGAGAGTTTGGGTTTTTGATTGCCTGTCAAATTAGAGGCACAACTTATTTCCCCGAACCTAGATGCCTGATGGTAATTGAGATGACCAGGCATATCCTTCTGGCTTCTAGCTTCTCTTGGGAAGGATACAGACTTTCTGTGGGAACTACACATCTGCCATCCCTATATAGGAGTGCTGCATTCCCAAGTATGTCTCAAATGCAACTGAACTGAACCCAAAAACCTTCAGGGTTTTTCTTCACTGGGATCCTGGCATTCAAAGAAAAGTTTCTTTCTAGGACTGTGTAACTTCTAAAATAAAAATAATACCCCTAAATGCTCCAGAGATCTGCAAACAATCTATATGTTAGGCAGTCTAAGCTCTGTTCATCAAATTGTTTTAACTCCTTGTAAAAAACAGAAGTTCATTACTTTATTCTGAAGAGACTAAAAGGCGATAAAGGGTCACGGGGAAGGCAAAGGAAGAGGAATGCCAAATTATTGCCTTCAGTTTATCCGAAAGTTTGGGGATGATTCCTGGGCAGATGCACAGCAGTTTTTTTCTCTTCCTGATATCTATTTCCCACACCATTATCAGTTTAGAGACTTTTACTGTGCAGGATCATGTTTAGAATTTGTGTATCTCTTAGATTGTGTAACAAACATATTTCTTAAATTGACAAATAAGATGAAGATGTAGCCTGAAATTGAAACTTTCTATAGTTCAGTGGAAACTGAGAAATTGTATCAAACATAAGCACTTTCTGTTCTTAAATCCATGGTAATTTCCTTCTTTTGCATTTTTCCATTTTCACATTTTTTTTATGGCTGAAAGCATAGGATTCCTTTATGTTTAATCACATCCACAGTTTTAGAACACCTGGATTCATGTATGCATATATGTGAGTGTGCATGGGCAGTGTGTGGTGTCCCTCCTCTGTTCTAAAGCATGGTGTGCCCATTCATAGGCTGATGGAGCTCTAGAAGCTGCAGAACCTGACTTCCAGGCCCTGTCTCTGAGTGATTTATATTCTAATCATGTCTGTTGTCTCCAGCACATGGATTCAATGAAGTGTGAGATGCTCCGCCTATAAAAATGTAGGAGTAAAAATATATATAGTACATTTTTCCATTTGTTAATAAAGTTCAGCAAGCATCTGTGCAGAGAATGTACAATGGTCAGGCTGCTTATGTGCAAATGTGGTCTCTCTGTGACTTCTGTAAGCTCATAAACTTCATTTATCTACACCCAGTAAACTACTTTCAGTGAAAGCTTAATTCTGAATGAACCCTTTACAGGCTGGTTTTCTGTAGCTGACAAATTCATAACTTCTTTTCTAATTTTAAAAGCATTCAAAACTCCATAAGTTAATCACAGCTTTCTGACTTAAGATAAGGCTTGATGGATACCTTTTTTCCACCAAGTAGTAACAATCCTTTAGAATTCAGTTAACTTGCTTTGAATTCACTGAATCATTTCGTTTGTCATAACACAGTCTTTTATGACCTTTTGTGTATAAATGGGGAAAATTAATTGCTTCTGGCAACATCAAAGTGTTGTTTCACTGTACAGTTAATCATTAGCTTTAAATGCTCCCAAACTAATGTTCCAAGACATTGCAAAGAGGTAATAAGTTCAAAGCAATATGAAACATAAAGCAGGACTCTAGAATGAGTTGAAAGGATTTTCTTTAAATATATAAGAGCTTTCAAACCCATTGTACAAAACTTGGAGGAATTTTGGCCAGAGCTAAAAGAAGAGCTTTACTCCCATATTTGAATGAATTACCAGATATGCTAGATACTGTATGCCCTTCTGAACTCAAACAATCTGTCTCCAAGAAATAAAAAGTATAAAAATAAGCTTAATTGATTCTGATATATGTCAGAATTTATGCTTGTGACATATTAATAAAGCTGATGAACAGCTCACATGCTCAGTATGAAATCGCATAAAACTCGTGCATATTGTACTATCCTTTATACCAGAAACTTAAAATGGGGAATTTTCTTTTACATGTTCAGATTCCTTTTGTTTTCCCTTGCACAAAGGATTAGCTCCAATAGTTTACGAAAATACACATTTCACTAAAATGTTTTATTTTAAGGAGTTGTTTCTCCAAACCATGTCAGCAGCCCTCAAAATATCCATGCACTTGGATCCCAGGCACTCTGAATGTCTTGGAGAAAAGCTTTTGTCCTGGGGAGAGTCCCTGCAAGGTGTGATGCAATTACAAGTGATTTAAGGATCATAAGAGACAACAGTACAACAGAGGTGAGGTATAAGAAAGTCTTACGCACTTTGAGGAGATTTGATGCCTGCTACAAAGCCTATTGTAACCACGTCTTTCCTACGTGGGATTTGGATTATGACCATAATATTGTTCCACATTGCCTTCAATCTTTATCCATAATTGGCAAACTGAGAGCAGCAAGATCCAGGCTGTCACTTTTTTCAGTTTCCAATGCAAAACTGCACATGCATAAGTTCCATGCTGAAAACATTTAATGCTGTTGCATAGAATGGAAATTAGTGTCTGTGAGTGCCAGCACTGAGCTGAGCACATTGCACTCTGCACATGCCCACGGGGGTTTGTCAGAGCTCTGCCCAAGGGCATTGTGGCACCAGCAGAGCACCGCACCGGGAGCCCAGGGAGCAGAGCTCTGAGCTCCACTCTAACATGGCCTTGCCTTGTGACAGTGAGCACTGTCTCAGCCTCAGATTCCTCTGAATGGAAGGTGCCATTGCAGGCATTTATCCTTCTTGCAGCAATAACCACAAAGATGCAGCTGTCTCCTAGTAAATATGGGCATCCGCAGCATCCAGTTCTGTGGAGGTGTGAAATCATATTCATTAATGCAGCCTTATACCCTGAAAAATATACTTCTAGAGATTTTTTTAACAAATGTGATCACCAAGTTATCACAACTTTATTGAAATTGGAAGCTTGTTCACCATCCCCAGTACCTCTACATATGAGCCAGATGTACAGAAAAAGGGGACAACAGCCAGGTACAAGTTTACAGACACAGTCTCCTGCAGTCAACAGCCTTACTCAACTCCAGCCAGGGATACTGGCTTAGACTGAACCCTGAAAACACGGGATGCTGTTTCCCTGTGCAATCTGCCCAAATGCTGCTCACCTTTTGGAAGCTGAATAGCACCTGTTCTTTCACTAGTCATTGTTTGGAGGTGCAGAGGAGAAGAAATAATTTGCCTAATTTGACTTTTATCTTTTTTATCTTTTATGTATAATGAATATATGCCATAAACCCTCCAAAATAGAATATTATTAATTAAATGGTAATCAAAAGCTAAAGAAAATTCTTTTTCCCTTGGCTTAGTCAGTTCAGTTCATAATGTTTTAAATCAAGAAATAAATCTAAAGCTAAAATGTTCTCTATATAAATCTGCAGAAGATCATCTGAGATAGACAGCACCACATATGTTTATAGTTGAGAATCTGGCAGCCAGAAGATGTAACAACTGATGGTCAAGATGTTCTGGTTCAGAGTTGGAAAGTAAATAATTCCTGAGAGGAAGGATTCTACAGTTCTGGGCAGCTGATCCGGTAATAAAATAAATAAGCAATAAAATCCACTTCCTGTTTTGAGAGTTCACATTTCATACTGGCAAAATTCTCCTATTAAATTCAATTTCATGCTTCCATAAATAAACCTGGCACCTTTTTAAACACTTTTCCATCTGTTTTACAACTAGAAGTGTATTATTTAATGCACTCTTGGGATTCACACCAATGGGAAAAGGACTACTTGTATAGAACACAACATTTTAGTTGGAGAGAGTACAGAAAAATAATCACTAGCTTCCCTAAATTCTCAAACAATTGTAACAGGACTCTGAGGTAATCATTTTTATCAGGCAAGAGAAAGAGACTTTTTTCTTTTGTGCATAAATGTTATTTTTATTCAACATGAAATATATTTTGAAGCAGAATAGAATATCTACTTTTTTGCTTATGAGGAGATGTTTCTCCAAGATAGGGAAAATATCTCCTAAAAGTTAAAAAAAAATCAATTTAGTTAATCCCAGAAACTCTTTCAGTCAGAAGTTATCTCTATTGACAAAGAAATCTAATGGCAATATAAGTATTATTCTTTAATTCTTCAGGCCATTTGCATGTATAGATCCTGAATTGCTGTGCAAAGAGTCCTTTATCTTTATTTCATATGTAATAATATATACATTTCAGATAATAAAATGAAAATATGAAACCATTTGCCCCAGTCATCAGCGAGCCAGAGGCAGTCAGATATCTTGAGACACAGACAGGAGACCCAGGTGCTCGACTCTCCTGTACCTCTATCTAGGATTAGCAGACAGCTAAGGACAGCTTAAAGGCTTTTTCCTGTTGTCCTTGATCTTGGACTGATATGCAGTGATGGAATAGAGTGAAAGCAATTGAACTGCATGCCTCTGTTCAGTACTCACTGATTTTTCTACTGTTTCCAGTATATAATTCAGAAGATATGTGGCTTAGCTTCTTGTTTTAAAGTGTGAAAGGCAGCAATGTCAGCACTTAGGGCACAGAACCTCTTAACCTCCCCAGCACTCCAATAAACACCAAAACACCTACTGAGCCCACAAAGCTCCCACACATAGAATTTCCACTGGGTAGAGAGAGCAAGCTGGAGAAGAAAATGTATATATTTGCAAGGATGTAGCAGTGTGTCCAATGAAAAGAACACAAAAGCATTGCCAGAGACAAAGGAGAAGTCTTTAAATCATCATAGAAATTAACAGTACATGATAGTTCTTAGGGAAAAACACAGGGTGTGACAAGAGAAAACCTGTCTCATTATAGAAGGATCTTTTCTTTGTGTTCTTAAGACTGCATTTAGCTTTAACTAAAGCCTTTGACATACAGTGATGTTCACTTTCCTTCAGATAGCAAACTAAAACCACTGATACAGTGCTCACAACAAAAGGCAGAAGCTCTGATGGCCCCTAAACAAGTCATATTGAACATTGTGGAAATGATAAAGAATAATACTTTTTTGTGCACCGTCTGACCTTGTACCCACTGCAGAGGAAAGATACGCACAGGTAAAGAGCATCCACAGCAGGATAAAGATTTACAGGTAAGAATCCTGTGTCTCCAGTGACTTGTCCAAAACCAGGAATTGGTTTCTTAGTTGCTGTTCTTTACCTTCATTCATGGAAAATGAAAATGGCTTGTCAATCCCATTTCATTACTTTCTTTCTTGGGTGCCCATGAGTACACATGCAAACCAAATATTCCTGCAGTTAGACCCACCCCAAATCCTAGCATGAGCCAGAGAAGGCAGGCAAGGATCCTCAGCTCTAACATGTGCTGCGGATATTCTCATCAGTCAAAGGCCCTAATCCATGAGCTATAGGCTTTGAATGGCTTTGACCTCTTTTGGTCAGACATCTGTAGAGAGGCCTCTTGAAGTTTCAAATATGATGCATATCCTCAACATGCTGGATCCAGATGATGTTCTTATTTCTGCACTAGAGAAATTTTACCTTTTTAAGCAATAGTTGGGAAAATTATTTAATACTGAATTTCTGATTTGGCCTCCACATTGTCCTTGTTGCTGGGGCAGATTTACTAGGGGATCAAAGGAACAAGAGGCAACAGTACCCCTTGATTATATGTGCACTCATAAATTAACCAGTTCCAGAGAGCATTCCTGGGACATTGGAAGTCAGTCAGTCATATATACTGTTAAATTGTTAGCAGAGTCCTTGGCGTGGTTTTGACCCAGGTCAATGAGCACACTCACAGACAATTCCTAGGAAAGTGTGGAAGTTACAGTGGGCCAGGGAGCCCTCTGAAGAGTCACTTTGGATGCCACCACATTTTTCTGGAGTGTAAGAGTTCAGCAGGACGGCTATGGGCTGTTTCATGCTAGCTATTTCCACTGGCAGGGGATAACACTGGAAGTGAATTTAACAGTCACGTAACCCTTACAATTGCTGCTTTATGCATGGCAGTATTAGGATCAAACAGTGAAAACATTGCTTGGAATGGCTGCATCCAGTTGCATCCAAAATCACTTTAAGCTTTAGACCAGGAAAAATATTTAACACCTCTCTCAGGAACACAAACAGGAAGAATGAGTGTATTCTCAGCCAGTTCACCAATGACAACAGGCCGTGTGGTGTGGTCCACATGTTGGAGGGAAGAGATGCCATCCAGAAGGACCTTGACAGGCTTCAGGGGTGAGTCTGTGCAAACCTCATGAAGTTCAACAAGGCCAAATACAAAGTCCTGCACCTGGGTCATGGTGAGCACAAGAGCAAGCACAAGTACAGAGAATGTGAGAGCAGCCCTGGGGAGAAGGACTTGGGGGTATTGGGGGATGAGAAGCTCAACAGAACCTAGCAATATGTACTTACAACCCAGAAAGAAAAGTGTATCCTGGGCTGCATCCAAAGTAGTGTGGGCAGCAGGTTGAGGGAGATTCTGCCCCTCTGCTCTGTTGAGACCCCACCTGGAGTTCTGTGTCCAGCTCTGGGGCCCCCAACATATATAGACTGTAGACCTGTTGGAGTGAGTCCAGAGGAGGCCATGAAGATGATCAGAGGGCTGGAAAACCTCTCCTGTGAATACAGGCTGAGAGACCTGGGGCTGCTCAGCCTGGAGAAGAAAAGGTTCTGGAGAGAACGCATAGCAGCCTTCTAAGGGAGATAATATGATGGGCAAAAACTTCATAGTTGGATCAGTAGCAGTAGGAAAAGGGTTAATGGTTTTAAATTGAGGTAAGGTCAATTTAGATTGGATAGAAGGAAGAACTTTTTCACAGTGAAGGTGAAACCACTGAAACAGAGAAGTTCTGGATGCCTTGTCCCTGCAAGTGTTCAAAGCCAGATGGGATGGGGCTCTGATCAGCCTGGTCTAGTAGAAGATGTCCCTGCCCATGGCAGGCGGGTTGCAGTAGATGACCTTTAAGGTCTATTCCAACCCAAACCGTTTTATTATGCCATGAAATAGAATTTGGACTTTTTTTTTTCCCTGTTGATTGTGCTATTTAGATATTCATTTCCTAAAGTGTTGATAGCTGATTATAATAGAAATACAAAGAATTCAAAAGCTTTTGGGCTACTTTGTTTCAAAGAAGCAGATTTGTACTTTCTTATTGCTTAAAAGGCAGAATGAAATTTTAAGCCAACATTTCCCATCAGCATTTCCTTTTTTGTTATTTAGGGACTAACAAGAGACCCAAAGTATTTCCTGCATTCACAGCTTGTAACCACTGCCTAGGGATTTCAGGCACATAAATCCTTTTAGCTTTTCACAAGCAGAAATTGCCTTGTCATGATCCCAATAATCAGCTCATTGATTCATGCAATTTCCCTGTGTTTTGATGCAATGCAGTAAATTGCCTTGGAGTTTTGTGAGTGTGTGTGTGTGTGTGTGTGTGTAAGTGAAGATGCACATATGTGTGTGAATATACACATAGATAACAGGATGATATACCTCAGTAGAAACTGCTGGGCCAGCCACCAGACTGGCAGTCTTACAAGCAAATAGCGTGTCAGTGCACCTGGTATAAGGCTTTGAACTTCAGTTCAAGAGTGTTTGTGTCTTTGCTCCCACTGCTTCTGTTGCAAAGCTGTTCCAGGGTCTAACTGCTGTAACAGATAAGAATCTTCTGATTTCCAGATTGAGTCTATTCAAGGACCAATTTATACCTTTCTGTTGTTGTGCCAGTATCATCCTTTTGTTTAAATCACTGTTTTTTTCTGTGCTATTTATCTCTCTGCTGTATTTTTAGAATGTAATCATATTGCTTCTTGATTTTGATTTGCCACGCAAGATAAATTAAGTAAACCCACGGTTCTCTGACCATACCTTCTGTTCTTTGCTGCACCCGTCTTTCCTCAGCAAGAGTTACTAGAATTGCACACAAGACTAAAAGTAATGTCTTATTCGTACCTTGTGAAACACCAATGATCTCTTACTTATCTCTGCATAATTTTGATAGTAATCTTGCAAAGAATTCATATTGTGAAATTCGTCATCATATTATCAATTTCCAGCTGATTAGTTCTTCATATCACCACCCCGTAAACAGACACACCCAAATGTAATTTTTATCTTGCTGAAGCCCAGCCCAATCCCACAGTTCTCAACATCACCCAGTTCTTCCATATTTAACACCTTCTAATTCTGTACCTCTTACAGGCTTCAGGGCAGATCTTTTGTATAAATAGCAAAATAATTTCCTCCCACTCTGGATTTCCCTTCATGCCAGTGGCTCTAGTGTCCTTTCTGGCCGACTCCTAACCAGCTTTGCAGTTCCATTACTGAACCCATCTTCTCTGGCCTTGCTGGTAATGTCTCAGTGGCCACCACATTGAAAGTTTTCATCGATGTCCAGAAAGTTTATATTTGCCCCATTTCCTCTGTCTGGAAATTATTTTATTTAAAAAAAAAGAATGGATGGTTTGTTTATCATTATTTGCATTAGATAAACTCTTTCAGTAACTGACCTCCATACCTGTAATAATTCTTTTATTCCAATCTTTTTTAAAAGACATCAGCTTGCTGAACTAAAATCTAGGTGATCTCTAGTTGTTCAGACCATTTTCTTATTCCAACTTCTTTACTGTCTGTGTGATGTGTCTCCAAATATTAGGCACCAAACAGGTTTTATGAATTTATTAACAATAACCGCTGCACTACTTGAAATTTTGTTTGCCAATTTCCTCTTGGGATTGTAATAATTTTCCACTTTTTACCTCCTGGAGTACATTAGACATCTTAAATTGTGTTTTTACCTCGATTCTCCTGGTTTCCATTTCTATACATTAAAAAATGTGTCCTTGCTTTTTTTCCCCCATGTCCAAAATCTTCGCTTATTTCCTTGAAATCTGAGCTAGAGCATAATTCAGTTTTCAGCCTATAGTTGATTTAGTCTTCATTTTTACTCCATCATCACTAGCTTCTGGCCCTACTTATTTTTATTCACATGGCTGAAGAATCTTCTGTTATGTGCTTTAATATTCTTTGCAAGGTCCAGCTCAGCTTGCCTCTTTGTTATTCTCAATTTATCTACAAATTTTTTGGCCTCTAAGGCAGTTTTCTTTGTTGATCAGTCCTTTTCCCCCTAATCAGTGTAGGCACTCTGCTTATTTCTAATATTCTTTTTTTCATCTGTTCAGATCTGGAATTACTTCCTGCAAGTTTCCTTTTCTTTTTTTTTTTTTTTCCTCTCTGAGACAGAGACTTGTGATAAGGTTTGCACCCTTGACTTTAAATCTTCTTCTACATGCAAGTATCAAATTCAAGTCCAGCTGAATTACCTGTCTAGTTTCCACTGTTTATCAAAATTTTCCTTTTGGAAAGTAATGTTAATGTTTATGAAATAAATTTCCATTTAACTTTAACTCCTTACTTGGTGGTACCTCAGGTTCGGTGTCATTCTCCATGAACAACAATTCATTTCTGAGGTCTTTGCTGCTTATCAACATCAAAACCAGTGGTTAGATGGTTAAGAGGAAGGCTACAGAATGGAAGATATTGGGCCCTTCTATTTTTTCTATACTTTTGATCTAAGCATGACTTACTATTTGGTCACTGGTATTTTTTGCTATAGCTGTGCTTGTAGAGATTGCTGTGATCTGGTTTTTGTGTCTCAGACCCAGCAGGCACAGTCTGACATCATCAGTTATTGTCAAGCTCTCCCTGCCTTCAGAATATGCTAGACACACCCAAACTCTTTGTGGGGTACTTCTGTGTCCATGCAAATTCCTAAACTGAGAATTTCTCCTATCCTGCTGATCATTTCAAGCCAGAACCATGTTGGGCTCCCGTTTAAGACATTCTAATTGGTTGGGACACCAATTTAAGAGTACAGTGATCTCACGTTCATACCTGAGAATTGCCTTATTTACAAGATAGCCTATTTTTTTTTGGTTGTCCCAGCACTCACAAAAAATGAGTGGGAAATGGGAGGAAGATTTCAGCTTCCCCATTTTCCTATCAGAAAGACAGCACAAAACTGAGTTCCCACTTCCAAGTATGCCAGTGTTTTCATTGAGCAATGAGAGTGTGAACTTGAAAAGGTCCAAAAGCCGTTGCTGCAGGAAGAGTAGCGGGCTCTCTAGTGTGTTATGGCAAGGCTTACCTCAGCAATGGGATCCAGACTCCTCAGCTTTGATGCTGGACAGATGCCGTATGGAGAAGGAGACAACCACTTCACCAGTGGGTTTAGCAGAAATTTGGTGGGGAATAGATTTTCAGTTCCTTGCGGGAGATATTTAGAAATGAAAATGCCATAAGCATTTTACGATATTGAAAAATTAATTTATTCTTGGGTTCTCCCCAGGATACCACAATGCAAAATGGAAACTTCTCAATTCAGCTTAGGCAAATGGTCATCTACCTTGAAATGAGGTGGATCTCTAAAAAAATTGTATTTTTCCTTCCTTTTTAAAAAAATAACTAAAGCTCCAGAGTAAACTAAGGGAAAAACATGCAGTAATGCTTTGTGTTCTGTCTGAATAGCATAGGTGTATTTTTCAGAAAGCCTGAATGTATTTAAATTTCAGCTTGTTCATTTGTTAGAGATATACTTTTCTTTGAATGTAGACTGCAAGAATATAGATTTTGACATACTGCATCACACTATGAGTCAAACCATGCTCAACCATCTCTGAGAAGCCATGAGCAATGAATAGAAAATTCTGAAAGATGCACAGGTTATGAACAATGGCTAAGCTTAAAGGTTTTCCATGAAAATTATACACATTTCTATAAACCATTTCATTTTATGAATAACATATTGACTTCACAAAAATAAAGATCACTTCCTGAAATGGAATCTCAACAAAATAAAAAGACAAAGCTTACCAGATTTTTCATTCATAATTTATAATTCTGAGAGCTTTCCTTATACACTTTGAACTGTTCCACATTTGCAAGATCATGTATTCTTTGAAAGTGGAAAAAATATGCTTTTGAGATTCAAAATGTTTAAAATATGTACCTAGACATAAGGCTTGTACAAGAGGGAAGAAATTCTGTTTTGCTTGTATACCCTGCTGCTGTGATATCAACAGTAGGTATCCCTAATATATTGGGTAAATAATACTCATCATCTAGGTAAGGAACATAAAAAGTAATTAATCAATCAGAAAGAAACAACTCTTTGCCTAAAATGTTATCACACTTGTAAGAAAGACAGGACTGATATGCCCTGAAGTTCTTTTATTAAAAGAATAATTGATCTGTTTTTACATACATAACTTGAACTCAAGAATTATTTATATGTAGTTTTCACTGTCTCCTATTTCCTTCCAGTAGCAATATTATCTCTACCAATGAAGTTCAGATCTAAGTGAAAATTACTTTATATCAGCTGGGACTTACGAATTAACAGAGATGTCTTCTTCAGAAAGAGGAAGCAGAGACACCAGCTTTGATCTAAAAAATTGTTCCAAGTTCTGAAGAATTAAGCACTCTTCTGTTTGTGGAGTTTCACATTCATGTTTCAAATATGATCCCCTGGCTACAAATTCCCATACAGAATCAGAAACTTGCAGTTATTTATAAAATATTCTTGTGAAATACTAGATGTGATGGTAATATGATGCTTGCAAGAGGTTGCATAGTGTTACATGAACTGCTTTACAACAATCTGGAGAGAGAAATCATATGCAGACAATAAAGGCCTGAAAATCAAAAACTAAAAGAAAAATGGTCACAGAAGTTTTTGTCAGCATGGCTGATCTGGGGACAATACTGTAAGTTAGTTTTTTCTGTGCTGGCTTTGCATCTGCTCCTGAACTGTTATGCTACATCACTGTTGTGAGGTTAGAAAATATTTAAGCTCCAGGGCTAGATGTGGGTACTATAAATGACAACATTTATGACCATCTGCAGGACATGAACTGTAATATTTCCCCAAATTAATTCCTGTTTCTATCCTAGTAAATGCAGTTGACCTAGAGTACTGAAACAAATGTCAATTTAAAGACTTCTTTTGATTAAGAACCTATACAATTTCTAAATATCCAGAAAACTATCTGAAAGTATATTAGAACAAATGTACCTATTAGCCACCTTATTCTGAACCTACACATTTCCCCTTCTGTTTTTCCTTGAAGATCATGAAATTTCAAATGCACAGGAAAAATCAACATATTCAGACTAATCAGTACCTGATCTTCTGAGAAGTACCCTCCATTTATTTTATTTTTCTTATACTCTGTAAAGGATCCACTTTGTGAAGAATGCCAAAGGTGAGACAGACTTAAAAAAAATGATTCCCTCATTAATATGCATTCAGATTAGTGAAAAAAACAAATTAACTGAAGATATCTGTAAGCTACTTAAATGTTCACAACTAGTGTAACTCACAGATGTTATGGGACCACTAGAAGCATCACACTTACATCAGACATCCAAATTCTGAAATGTTTTTGGAAGAAACAGAATAGAAAAGAGATATATAAGAAAGATTGGTGATTTAAAATTCTTCCATAGATTTGTCTTCTGAGACATCAAACATGTAAATAATATTTCCTTTGAACTGAATAATTGTTAGGGACCATGAGTGCAGCTGCTTTTCTAATATAAAGGAATCTAAAATTGCTTTTCAGGTAGTATTTGCAAGCGAATATCCCCTATTAATATCTCAGGTACTTCTGTAGATATTTCATTAACAGAAGAAACTGCTGTCCAATACTCAGATTCTTTCTCAAACAGCTCAAGTAAACTGCAAGTTTTGCTTTGACAGCCACCAGAAAGTGAGCATGATCAGAAAGTAGGAGGAAGGGTATATAATGGCCCCTCTGAGACAATACAGCACAAAAGTATTAAATTCTCATCAGACAGCTGATGAATTTTAAAAGTTTTATGTTTTTCTAGGATATGTCTTTTCTGGCTGGTACTCCCAGCAGGAATGGCATGTGTTGCTTCTAGGAATGGCACTGTAGCTGGCCTTGCTCTAGTAGTTTCCTACTTCCTTTGAAATGAGTTTGCTTTTGTTCATATTTAATAAAACTTGGTTTTCCCCTCTCCCTCTTGAGTTCTTTTTCTTCTGTTATGTTTTTTCTAATCTGTCTCCAAATCTTGCTTGACTGGTCTCATATCTTTCAGCCTTTATTTCTCTCATTTAATAATTTGTGTTGCTCTGCAGGTTACCTTTTCTGTCTACATCATTCATTATATCAAATCCTCCTCTTCATTTCTGATAACCTTGATATTTCAATCATCTGCTTCCTTCAGTTTCCCCAGCTGTTCTAACAATGCCACCTATAATGTTTCCTAATGCTGCTCATTGTCATATTTAGGACTTCATTTTTCTAACAGCCTGGAAATCTTATGTTTTCTATTTGTCTCTGATCTGAGTGTTATTTAACTTGTCATTGCAACAAGAGTAAGACTTTTGTCTACAAAAGTCGCTTGGCTTTAGATAATCTCGTTTGATGTTTCTCAATTACAAGCTTTTTAATGGTTAGTGCTGTGATATCACTGATTTGATGATCGGCACAACATAGGGCTTTTTAAATTAAAAGGAGCTGTACAAACAAACTTAGCCTTTTCACTTCTACCTCAAGACTACATATATCTTTCATATTATGCTATCTAGTTCCTATTTATTAACTCTGCTGAATTGAATGGGCACACTGACTTTTAAAATATTATACTAATGCAATTTAATTCCATTTTCAAGAACTTCAAATGTATCATGAAATGGTTCGATTCTTGATTTTTAGTTTGTTGTCTTTATATTCAAGGAGAACATTGCCAGTAGAGTTTTTCCCTTATTTGTGGTCTATAAATAAGTTTTTTTATCTTTACAACTTCTTCTTTTATCACCAATGCTTAATTTTTTAAACAAAACTTATTTTTGTAAACTGTGAAATGTAGGTGATAAACTTAAGTAGCTTTCTCATTGTCATTGCTATGATTCATGTGCTTCCTATATGGTGCTGGAATTTCTCTAAGCAGGAGACTCAGACGAGGAGACTGTCGTGTTTTCATATTTTCCAGTAACCATGTGGCAGTGCAAGAAGAGGGAGCAATAGCACCCTGTTGCAGAACTGTGATCCACAGCTGTCAGTGACAATGGCACCATGACGAGATGAGGTGGTCTTCAGTAATAGAGGACAGATCAAGGCACTATACAATTGTGACAAAAAGGTATCTTTCTCAACAAACTAGTTAAACATTATGGGGAGAGTGTGAAAATATATGTATATAATTTCCTGTTTTTTACGTTTCTTCTTATCAGGTTATAGTTTGTCATGGGAATGACAAATAAAAGAGGCGGGGAGAGAACAATGAGAGTGATGAGACACTGGCACAAGTGTGCCAGAGAAGCTGAGGATGCCCTGTCCCTGGAAGTGTTCAAGGCCAGGTTGGATAGGGCTCTGAGCAACCTGGTATAGTGGAAGATGTTCCTGCCCATGGCAGGTGGGTTAGAAGTAGATGACGTTTAAGGTCTGTTCCAACCCAAAACATTCCATTATGCTATGAAAAAAACAACCAAAATTCCAAACCAAACAAACAAGCAAGTAAAACGCAACAAAAAACTCCAACAAGCAACCCAAAACAAAACACTAACCATTTACTAAATGAGTCAAAATGAAGATCTACTTTGAAAGAAACATGACATATTTTATGCTCATATTATTAAAGCAAAAAGCTATAAGAATTTGGAAACAGTATTGTAGTGCAGAAGATTCTTGGCAACCTCAGCTCAAGGTATTGCTAACTGTGTAACCTCCAATATACCATTCTGGCAAGGGCACAGGCTGAGTGTATATAAAAAGGTTAAAATGATATTAAAAATAGCACAAAGAACTGGAGAAAAATATGGCTGACAGACGGTACCTAACATGTACAAAAGGTTTCCACAGAGACATATGTCATGAGCTATTCATATTGAAACAGCAAATACACTAGCCCTCTAATTATTTTAGCATTAGAATTGGTTTTATGCTAGCCAGGCGAAAGGACCCTGTAATGGTACAGGGTAGGATAATAAAAGAAGACTGTTTAACCTTCCCTCTGAAGTCATTCAGCCAGATCCTCTCCTAGCAAAACTCAATTGCCTCCAGAAGGGCTGCACTGGAGAAAAATTCATTCCAGGATGCTTTTTGCAATGTGAATTTCAGCTCACCCATTTTTCTGTGTTTTCATTTAATCTGAAAAATAATGACACGTAGCAGACTTCCCTTCTGCTGAGGAGAGATTTCCCAGCACTCAGAGCTGGGTTCTGACCTGCCAGGGACTGTCAGACAGAGAAGGTTCATCCACCTGCTGCTGCCTCAGTCCTGGCAGGAGTCTCTGGTTTTGTTCTCCATCAGCATCCTGCCCCGACGTGTGTGAGGCTCCGTGGCAATATCTGTAACTACCAGCATGGTGAAACACAGCAGTCTCACTGCTGAGATGTCTTGTGTTCCTGTGCTGATTGCATCGTTTTCTTTTGCTATTAAATAACAGCAAAAATCAATTTTTTTTTTTAACATTTCACAACTTCTGTTATTCCAGAACTACTCCAACTATCTCGTGAGTCTGGCAGACAACCAGTTCATATTAAATACTGCTATAAACAGCCAGAGATGGGAGCTGCCTGGGTATGGGATATAAGGTTATACCCAGATGCTGCCTAAAGAAATTCCAAATTCTTACAAAACAAATTAGACTGGGGAGGGGTCACACACACACACACACACACACAAACACAAAAGACAATACACACAGCCCTTTAAAAGGCCTGTATCTGAGACAGAATATATAATATGAGGACTTAAGTGGCAAATAGCTGCATATAAATAAAAACTTTCATATTTTCTAAGATTCAGAACCATACAGAATTTTAGTATTTTAAGAACTCTCTTATCAGAGATACCTGAAAATCCTGTATTTATTTTTCTGATAACTCTGTAATTTAAAAATATGAAATAACTATTTTCAATAGGGATTTTCCATTGAGCAATTCTTTTCTGAATTTTCATTTAAGTGGAAGGATTCTGAAAAAGAAGCTCCTTCTTTTTCAGTTTTGGAACAAGAAACTTTTCAGTTCTTTGACTTTTAATTTGTCAGCAAGAAACATGAGTGTTTGGGAAAATACATATGTTATTTTTGAAGTTTTGGCATGAGGAAAGAGTATAATTTATTATTAGTTGGTATTTGCATGTTTACCAGTCACTAAAAACTTAAAAAGTAAGGAACATGTCACCCGTCATCAAAGTTAATTAGCATTAAATAGGGACACAAATAATGCTGCTTTTATTGCCCTTTTTTTAAATGCGGCTATTTTCAGAGTATGTTATTAATTCATACAAATTCATTTAAAGGAAGATTTTTCTGATATAATTGCTTGTTTGTATTCTTATTGCAGATCTTTGTGATGCTGTCCATAAACATTTTAAATGCAACTATGGGAGTATTCAAGTTGTTTGAGACTTCATGTATATTTCGTTTTCTGGTAGTTCCAACACTTTTGGAAGAGATTAGTGAATAAACAGTGAAAATGCATGCCCAGAATCCCAGACCAACAAACAGCAAATGCTCACATTTTCTAGATTTCATAAATTATGTATTCCCTTATTTCACATTTCTACAGTTCTAGTCTTCCAGAGTCTCCAAACGCACTCATATGAAGACAAAATTCTGCTGCTATACAAACAGTATTTAAAGTTTCACAGTGTTTAAACTAAATATATTTCCACCAGATGTCAGCAATGCACTCTCTAAACTCCAGCTGTCAGAGGCCTCCAGCTTTCCTGGCGTACAGAAATCATGTAACACACTGCACTGTATTTAAGCAACCAGAGAAAAACAAAATGACCATCATGGCTTCTGAAGAGACTCATGACATTACTAAGCTTGTCCAACTAATAATGTGGTTCTTTACTTAGTTTCTTCTGGGAAGGAGGTCTTACTGCATGTTGGACCACTAAAATGCTCATTGTTTTTTTCTCCCAGTCTCTGTACAAAACTGACTTTCTTATTATCTCTGTGAATGTTTTCCTCTATTAGACTATCAATAATAATGCATTTGGGTTTATTTTTCTTTTTTTTGTGAGACGACAGAGGAAGAAGAAATAATGAATATATTTTGGACACTAATTCTGTAGTGATTTTAGGGCAAACCAGAAGTACACTACACCATGGGGAATGGTAAAAGCACTGGGGTCAGTAGAAGAAGACGTTGTCTTCATGGCTGCTTCTTCTCCAGGAGTTCAGGCATCCAGCTGCAACATCCAAACCAAACAGAGAACACTGTCGGGCTCTGGTTTGGTTCCGTAGAGATAACTTTCCTGTTACTTATTAACTTAAACCTCTTAAAGTTCACTTAGATACAACAACAAAAAGCTGCAGAATGACCTCTACTGAGGCAGTAACGTGTGTCGTGCCAAAGCAGACATGATGGTTTTTACACTATAATGTCCCTGGCAATAATCTCACAGGTTTCAGAACACTGCTTTTTGTTTTCCAATGGTTTCTAGAAATTGTTTCACAAATTCTTTTGGAATAGCATTGATCTGTCAGAAGCAGAGCTTTCAGATTTGGCCAAAGCCGCGTAGAAAATATTCCTCATGTCAGGGATAAAATTTCTGTTAAAAACCACAAAAAAGAAAGCCCTACTTCTGAGTGAGAAAGGAAGCCTGGGAATTCATTTAGTTCATGATCAGCCTGACTCACAGTGGACATTTAACAGTCCAGGGGAGTCTCCTGACTGCTGAACTAGAGATTAAGATCTGGAACCATAAAACCATTTAAGCATCGGGCTTCATGAGAATGAGACACCAGATTATCTTTGTGTATGGAGCTTTAGGGGCTTTCTGTGGATCAATGAATAATAAATATACAAAGTGAAGCAGCTATACCAGGAAAAAAAGTTAGGAAATAAGACCTAAAATTAAAGCTCATCCCCAGCAAGTGGAGGGTGTAGGTGAATACTCTGATCACCAAGTTAATACGAGTGTGTTTTTTCTCTCTTTTTGTAGTAAAACCTCAAAAGCTGTTGGGTTTGTGCCAATGTACAACTGAAAAAAATGTTGGAGGTTATGGGAAAACTGATTCTTGGCCTGTTCTAATTATAGGTCTGTCTGGTAGCACTCCATGTTATTTAGGTTGTTTCATATGTGCCATTAAAAAATACAGTTTTCAGCTGCTTATAACTGTACCAGAACATTAACCATGTGGACTGAAATATTCCACAACTTTGCCTGCTTCAGGCTGATTTTTGGTAACTGCCAATCATATTATTCAGTGAGTTGAAGGAAAAACACAAAAAGTATGGGGCTTTTAATGTTAATAACTCCTGCTCACTGTTTTGTTTAAGTAGCCTCTTTGTGCTCTGTATGTGGAAAACCAGAACCAGTAGAAGTTCATGTGCATCTGTGCCTCTGTGCAGTACTTGCTGAGATCTGAGGATCAACCCACATTTTCCCAAATTTTGAGCCCTTGAAACAAAAGATTAACAACAGCTCCCATGATCTCCCAAGAATCTATACTTACTAATCATGCTGGAACGTTTCAACTTTACTGAGAGGAGACAACCCTACAGACAGCCATTTGGAAAGATATTGAAATAGGTCCATGGAAAGTGCTTCCCCACTTAGTTTCCCTGCCCAGCAAGGAACACAAAACCGGATTTCACCTTTCCCTGTCATCCTTGTGTCTGCTTCCAGATGGGGCACCAACCTCCAAAATTATCAAAGCTGTGTTCAATCCATCAAAGGCAATCAGGAAGAGAGAGACATTGGATTGTGAATCATAAGATAAAAAAACAGAATAAGGTGGTTGCAGGGGGTTATGAAAACATGATACTGGAGAAACTAGGATGAGCTGGTGGGAAATGAGACTGGAACTGACACAGAAAACAGACTGAAATATGATGAAGGAATTGAAAATAGCCAGGCAGATGGTAGGGGAAAATCAAAGATTAAGGGAAGGTGTGAGAAAGTAGAGAGGAGGTTGCAGACTAGAAAAACAGCAGGCTGAGCTTGAGCCTGCAAAGAGGTTACTATAGGAGAAACCTGGGTTTTGGTGGGCAAGAAAGAGAGGGAGAAAGCAGTGATTTGGCTAGATAGGTTCACTAAATAATGAGTTTTTCATCCTGGACCTGGTCTCCTCTGAACTGAGTTTGGAGGAAGAGGTGACACGCACCCAGAGTTCATACTATAGTGGCGCAAAGGAAGCATCAGTGAAGCTGTTTGGGTGTCACAGCTCAATTTTCAGAATTTCACAGTGTTTCAATTTTTTTAAAAATAGAGGAGCAGTTACTGACCACTTGTGAGTTATTTTCCCTGTCATCACTGCAACTGAGAGCAGAGAAAGGGGGAAATCTAGTTCTAGAAGAACACACTCAAGTGCTTTAACAAGCCCACTCATTCCATTCACTACAGAGCTTCCAATGCCTTAAAGAATGGAGACACTGCAGCACAAAATACCTTTATTAGTTACACAGGAGCTGTCTGTGGCCAGAGCAGTCCTGAATGAAGAAGCCTTGTGAGAAAAAAGTACCATTACCTGTGTCATTAAAGACCTTCTCCTGATGTGTACAAACATGACTGAGAACAGGTCGGGAAAACAGTCTGAATTTAGTCTTTCACTAGTTTTTGAACAGAGTTTTCTGTTACTTGTTTGTGTTTAATACACATTAGTGGAGATAGATTTATTCAAGCTCTTAAAAATAAACTGTATAAATTCAAGCTACTGTACCCAAGTCCAAACCTTGACTCAGTTTTTGTTTTCTCCCTACTCAGTCAAATCTCCCTCTAACTTTAGTAGGATTAGGCTGGGTAAGGATTTAGCAAAACTCATCAACGACTTCATGATTTGGCTCAGAGCTCAGTGAAAAATGAACTCTTTAAAAGGACTGTCATGGAACTTACATAAATTTACCAAGTCAAACTATGGAATATTCAGTGATTCATGGCAGTGTGGTTTTTATTAGAGCTCCTCTGAAACACAGCAGGCTTGCTTAGCAAGGGTTCATGCAAACATTTTCTTTGGTTTCAAGCTGCAAAAGTTCACACGCTCCAAGTTTCACTTTAAGATTTTGGTTTGAGTCTTGCAAATGCCCTATTTTCACTCAATTTTTGTATCCAAACCATAGTAAAATAAATCTGGCGTGAATGTGAACCAAATTCAGGCTGGCTAAAGTCCACCCAAAGCTGTGAACGCAGTTTAGATGTTTGGTGTGCTAAATGGCTTTTTGTTTTTCTTGACTGTACCACTGACATCATGTTGATATTCACCTTCCTTCTCCTAACTCTCCCCAGGTTGCACAGCACCTTTGTGAAACTGTGTAATAGGATGAAATGAATGTCAAAGCCATGAGGAAGGTAAATACTATTACTAATACAATTTGAAGGTCTGCACTAGCAACAGGTTTCAAAAGAAACATTTTAAGAGTTTCTTCAATGGTTTAACTCCATTTTACCTCCTGTCATAAACAATATAACACTATTATACTGCATTATCTAAACTGTCCCTGTGCCTACCACACCCTTGCTATGTTAGAGTTCTCCATAAGCACCTATGAATTGATCTTACTGTCCACCCCTGAGTTCCCAGATAAAACCTTTTTGCTGCATCCACGTCAGGTACCTTATATATGAAGATAACTGCTTACTAAGCTGCTCAGTGCCATTTCATCCCTTCCTTTTTTTACTCCATTAAATGCATTTGTTATCTTGTTTGTTCCTCAGTCTCTAGAAGTTCACACTGTCTTTTGTTGCTGTTCCATTATATAAGTAATTATTAAGGTTCTTCTTTTCCCATATTTTTTTCTATGAATTAAATATTTCACCTCCCTGCTCCTACTGTTTTCCTAGTTTCTCAAATATGCTTTTCAACCTGATCTTGCTGAATGCAAGCATCCTGCTGTGTTTTCACCTCTCCATCTCTCCAGGAAAGCCAGGGAAAATTAAACTGGCTTGGGAATGGTTCTGATTTGATTGGAAAGATTTTTTAAAGTTATAGACACAGTGAAGATATTCACTGACATTTGCTGGAAGAAGGACAGTACCAATATGACTTGAAGAATGAGAGAAATTTGACAAGTACTTGCCAACAAGATGAGCTAGGCTGGACAGCAATATAAGCTGATTGAACTTTATAGCAGGGGACACTTGTTTTAGACATCAGGCTGCTGTTAACACTCAGTTTAAAACTAATTTATCACTATGACCCTTAATTTTGAGCGCACAGACAGCTATTTCAGAAAAAGCCTGATGTTTTAGAATTTCATGCTAAATTTACTTCAGTCTTGAGGTAGAGGTCAGTGTCTATTAAATATGAAGCTAATTTATTAGCTCAGCACAAGTAAGAGGTACAGAAAGAGGTCTAGGTAGTAAAATGCTTTACAGAAATTGATAAGGATTAAATCCAGCTTACCAACTTAGATGCCAATTTTTCCTTTCTTGCTGCCATGACAGAGGAGAGGGCAATGATACCAGTTATCTTTCTGTCTCTGCTTTCAGCCTTCCTCTCCTGACTGTTCTGACCGGGCTCAAACCACCACTGACCAGCCCTTTACCAATGCAACATCTTTGCAATTGCCCTGTGAGCACCGAGGTGATCTAGTATTTGTAGACACCTTCTATTTTTCTAAAACATAGAGTAGAGTTTTCTTTCGTGTCCCTAAAGGAATAAGAAAAGCATAGAGCCCCATGCCATCGCTCACTTAACAATACAGCCAAGAGCTTTATATATTTGTCCCTTGCATGGCCTGGTGCCACCTGAGTGAGTTGGGCCATCCAGCTGCCATTAAAGAAGGGTTTCTCTTGGGCCTAAGGTCATAATAGCTGGATTCATGGTAACATCTTCAGTATCTCTGAGGATATGTATACAAATATCTTCAGGGTCAGTGTCAAGAGGATGGGGCCTGACTCTCTTCAGAGGTGCCAGGGAACAGAATAAGGGAAATGGGCAAAAACTGAAACGCAGGAAGTTCTATCTCAATATAAGGAAAATTACTTTTACTTTAGGGGTGAAAAAGCACTGGAACAGGCTTTGGCCCACAGAGATTGTGGAGTGTCCTTCTATGGAGGTGTTCAGAACCCACCTGGATATAACCCTCTGCAACCTGCTCTAGGCAAAGCTGCTTGAACAGAGGGGTTGGACAAGATCTCCAGAATTCCCTTCCAACCCCAACCATTCTGTGATTCTGTGATACAAAACAGCAGCAGACACTTGAACTTCAGCCACTTCCAATCTGCAATTATGCATAGGCTGTTTTTTCTAATCTTTTGCAAGTAGTTGCTTCTTTGAATAGGCAAGAACAATTAGGTGGAATTGCTCCCCATGCTTGGTCTAACACAAACATTAGTAGATAAGATTTGAAGTCTGAAATATGTACTGTAATGGGGACAATGTTATTAGGAGAAGGACTCAAGGATTAATGAACTCACGGGACAGTGGCACAAATAACTAACACTTATGCAGTGCATGTGAAATAAATATTTCAAAGCTAATAAAGGGTTTGTAGCCAAGTTTTACTACAGGCGAGTGAAATAGTTCAAGTGTTTAAAATAAGGCCTGATTGAACAAAAGGACTTAGATACAGACTCAAAATATATTACAGAAGGTTGCAGTGAGTAAGAAACACTGGAGAGAGGGATTTGACTAAAATACTACCTCCTCCCTTAACAGCTTTGATCATAGCGCTTCTGTAAAAGTCTGTCGAGGACTGCCTCGTTCTTTGAATATGGTTAAGTACAGCTGAGAGAAACCAACAGGGCCCTCTTAGCAAAGATCCTGGTTTGGAGGGGTCTGAAAGTTTCACGTTTTCTCCTTAGATGGGAATAAATTAAAAGCAGGGTGAAGATATAGGACCAGTTTGTTCATTTGTTTCAGTTGAAAATACCAAGCTCTGCAGAAACAAGAGATGTTACAGGAATGATTCTTACTTTGACTTTTTTTTTCTGTAATAGAAGAGCCATAGACTCCACTTCCAAGGAATATGGGCTAAGTAGAAAATACTTAGAATATAGAATATACCAAGCCATTAACCCAATTTTCCGAGAAACAACCACCTATCACTGTGTTATGAAGTCAAGTTTTCCTTGTGCGTATTTTCTATTTGCCCTAAGAAACCTTTGAGTTATTTAATATGTGCTGGTACAACTTCTGCAAAGAAAAGCAAAGGGCATCTCAGAATCTGCTATAGTTTGGTAGTTAGGACAATCAAGGTATTAAGATGTATGTTTGAGCCCAAGAGACCTGAGAAGAATAATATGCCTAGTTTTCCTGCTTCTGTGCCACAGCTAACCCTGAGGTAGGATACCAAACCTGGATCCAGCACCTTAGTTTTTGTGTGGCTGTGCTGGGCCTTGCATTCGGTGTTGTAAATTTTTTGTTTTGGCTTTTAAGAGTTCCTGCCCTAATCTTTGAATTCCAAATAGCTTCAAGTAGGAGGTGAATATCCAGTTACTCATTTCAGTCAAGACAGTGGTAACTGAGTATGCCAGTAGTAGACATAGACGTTCCTGAGTAACTACTGGCAAAAAGAAAGATCTCTATGGGCCTACACTAGTATGTGGATATTTTTGTATCAATCACACTATCTTATTTAGATATAAATCCCGTCTAAACTGCTATCTAAATTCCTGTATTCCCTTGTTCACCAAGTCCAAGTTAAAAGTCCCACAGTATCAGAGATTTTCATAATCTCAAACATCTCACATTTCTGGGAAGCTGAGAACCACTATATTCTTCTTTTTTACCAGATGGGAGCTTAAGACAGAGGCCTTGACTAGCTTCAGCAAAATCATGCACAGTGCCTGTGGTAGTGCAGGCAATTAACTTTCTCACACCCATCCTCCAAATAACACCTGCTTTCTCCTAAAGTAAGTAAGTGTTTTGGGGGCAAAATATTTATGTCTTATACAATAGAAGAGCATGAGAAAGGAGAATGGGTGGAAGAGCATTATTTGATTAAATGCCTGGGCAGGATAACTGATACAGGATACCTGCACAGGAACTTTGGGCAGCTTGTGTTCTGTGTCCTTTGCCTTCAGAAGGCTCCAGTTTAACATGTAAATTGGCTCCAGGGTTGAACAAAACAAGAACTAGTGCCAGTTTTTGTTCAAGGTAATGCATTCCATCTGCTTCATAAGAAACTAAACAACTTTCTGGACCACTCCAGGTACACAATCATATAATATATAGTAATAAATCACTCCTAAAGAAAGCAATAAAATCTAACTGAGAGCTCAAACTTACAGAAAGCCACCATATTGTTACACTACAGATTAGAGGTTTGCTGTCATAGTTTAGCAATCTGGTTGAAAAGCGCCAATGCCTGGATTTTCCCCAGCCACCTGAGGAATGTGTGTGGTCACTCTGGCTCCATGGATTGTCAGTAAAATAAACTCAATCCTCAGGTTCAAAGGGTAGTATGAATGAACTGCTTCCAGGAGACACCCATCAAGGTCCATTGATTAGATGTAGCACCTAAGATGGCAATGATTTAAACTTGGGTGCATGGGGCAGCTGCCTGAATCTGGATTGAATCTGTTCCCTCTAATGACAATGCTGCAGGGCTGCATGCCAGCAGTCTCCTCGGTCATTCCCTTGCAACTCCCGGCACCTCTGGCACTCTCCCATTTACTAATAGATGAAGTGGAGCAAGGGCAAAATAACAAACAAGCAACAAGAAGAAAAACCTTCAGTTTCCCAATGGGTGTATTCATACATCATTTGAGCATGCAATTCTGAAATTAATATGGACTTGGGGATCTTTGTACACACTGTATTGTTGGAACTGGTTCCACTTTTGACCAACCATCTCCTTGTAAAACACTTTGTTCAGAAACTATAACACTCCACTTAGCTTGATTCTTTTTTTTTTCTGAATCTGAAAAGGCCTAAGAGAATAAGGCAAAACACTGAACCCAAATTTTTAAATAATTTCCTTCTAAGTGTCTCTTCCCAGGTTCATGTGCAGATCAGTTATGAGAACAGATAGTTCCTTTCACTTCTGAGCTCACTGGTATAACAACCTACAGATGCTGCCCCAAGATTTTTGCTTTAATGACTTCCCTCAAAAGTGGAAAGAATAAAATCCCAGCTGTATGTAAGGGTCGTGAGGGGGGGAAACACCAGCAGGTCTTTTCTCCATCAGAGAGACTTTCTGAAATGAAGACTCAAATGCTAGATGGGGACCTGATTTATTCGTCCTTTAGTCCTTCTTTCCCACAAATGGGTGAAGTGGCCAGCTTGGTTGGTGCATGCACAGTCAGAGCTCCAGTCTGCCTCTTTGCACATCACCATCTTTGCAGATGATATGAAAAGCTTGCACTGGTTAGATTAATACAATGATGGAAGTGATTAATCTCAGCTACCCTGTCTCAGATAGGTGAGAGCATTCTCCATTTGTATTGAAGTGCTATTCGTTGGAGACAAAAGTAGACCCTTATTCTAAATTCTTGACAAAATATCTTAGTATTCTGCTACAAAAATATCAGTGTGCCCGTGGAAAAAGAAAAACAGCTTTAATTTTTTTTCCTGGAAATGTCAAAATTTGAAAAAAAAAAAGAAATATAAAGTAAAAGAATCATTTTTGTTCCCCGAAATCCTCAGTCATTAGAGGAAAGAAACCTTGTTTTAATACACGTACCACACAAAACCACAGATACAGATATTCTTAAGGTGAAAACTTAATTTTATTTTGCTTAAGAGTACTGAGAACATTCCTCCTGACTCTTAAAGCCAGAAGTAGTATTCCAAAGAAAGGACAGATCCTGAATGGAGAACTACAATCTTCTTTCTCTGCTGAGTACATAGAGGTGGATGCAGTTACCATCCATTTTATAGCATGGCAGCTCTTTCCTCAGACAACTTGCAGCATATGTTATGTAACCACTTCACCCACTTGTGGGAAGGAAGGGGTCTTCATCCAGCACTTGAGACTTAATTTTGAGACAGTCTCTCTGGTGGAAAACAGGTTGGTTGGTATCTTCCCTGCCATGGCCCTTACATAGAGTTGGGATTTACTCCTTTAAGTCTGAGAAGTAGGTGGATATTAAAACTCTTCTCTCTCATAAAACTGTCCCACAAATTTGTGAAATAAGATATCATTTCTCCTCTAATTTTTTTTTACACAAAGGTACTGGTACTGCCAGATTTGCCACATTGAGGCTAACAACACAGCAGCAGCTTCATAAGAAAAGTACTTTTCATCCTGTTTCTACCATTTTCCTGGTCCCCATATAAAATGGAGTCTTTTCAAATGCTTGCATAAAATCAAACTACTCCCTGAAAGACACCATGCACTCACTCATAGATCTAAGCAGATTTGCAGTTTAGGCCTTTGTGCTGCTCTTTTTCTATATCTTACAGGCTCCTACTGTGCTATTGACTTTTTTAATGAGGGAAAGTATTAGTGTCATTCTTACACCTACCAGATATTCCTTCCATAACCATTCCTGGACCATTTTTAATTGCCATATTTCTGTAAAATATTTAAGCCCCAACTAGTGACTGCTTTGTAAAAACAACAAAATTATTTTGCCAGCAAATTCCTAAGGTAACATCTCTAAAATAGTTTTAGCAGGGCAGAAGCCAAATTTAATTTACTAATTCTTGATAATGTACTTTTCCTGCTCCAGTAGCCAGAATATTATAGCAAGTAAGGTCAATAAGCAGAGAGTAGATGACACTGGCAGAAATATGGAAATTTTATAGGGTCATTAAGTTTGGAAAAAGCCTTTAAGATCATCAAGTTCAGTGATGAACCCAGCACTGCCAAGTTCACCACTAAACCATGTCTCCAAGTGCCCCAGGAATGATGATGTAAGCACTTCCCTGGGCATCTTCCAATGCTTAACAAACCTTTCACAGAAGAATTTTTTCATAAAATCCAATCTACATCTCCCATGGTGCAACTTGAGGCCACTTCCTATTGTCCAGTTGCTTGTTACCTGGGAGAAGAGGCCTATCCCCACCTGGCTACAACTGGCTTTCAGGGAGTTGTAGAGGCAATAAGGTAAACCTTGAGGCTTCTCTTCTCTGGGCTAAACACCCTCAGCTACCTCAGCTGCTCCTCATAGGACTTGTGCTCTGGACCCTTCACCAGCTTTGTTGCCCTTCTCTGGACAGGCTTCAACACCCCAATGTCTTTCCTGTAGAGAAGGGGCCCAGAACTGGACTCTAGGTGTGGCGTCACCAGTGCCAAATACAGAGGAACAATCACTGCCCTGGTCCTGCTGGCCACACTATTGCTGATACAGGCCAGGTGCCATTGGCCTTCTTGGCCACCTGGGCATTCCTGGGTCATGTTCAGCTGCTGTTGATCAGCATTTCCAGGTCCTTTTCTTCTTGGCCACTTTCCAGCCACTCTTCCCCAGCCTGTAGCACTGCATGGGGTTGTTGTGACCCAAGGGCAGGACCCAGCACTTGGCCTTGTTGAACCTCACACCACTGGCCTTAGGCTATCAATCCAGCCTGTCCAGGTCCCTCTGCAGAGCCTTCCTGCCCTCCAGCAGATCAACACTCCCAGTCAGTTTGGTGTCATCTGCAGACTGATGATGACCTTGATTTCCTCATCCAGATCACTGATAAAGGCATTGAAAAGGACTGGCCCCGACTCTGAGCACTGGGAATGCACCACTAATGTCTGGCTGCCAACTGGATGCAACTCCATTCACCAGCACTCTCTGGGCTAGGCTGTCCAACCTTTTTTTATCCAGTGCACAGTGCACCCAGAAGCCAGTGTTTTCAGAAGAGTTCTGTGGCTCTTCAAGTCTTGCCATGACACCCATCAGCTGAAACACCGTCTTCACAAGAAAACTTGATATTATGGTATTACTGGAGTTAATAACTGCCATTCAGAATCTTTCCCATGTAAAGGGGAAATTTAATCAGTATTTTCACTATGTACTGCAGTGAAATAATATCCAGTTTTAAAGAAGTCTGCCTGTTTACACACTGTAGTTTGTGTTTTAAATATACCTGTCTGCCTAACTTCTTCATGAAGTGGCAGGAACATTCTGTGAGGATATAGAGGCTGGTAGCAGAATGGGGAACTGCACATTTTTCTGTCTAAATCCATCCTTGTAAGTGGGTGCAAAATGATACCATTATGATATGGTTAAATGTAATTCTGCAATTTGCCAGTCACCACATTTTGTATTTGCTTCTGTGCCTTGTCTACAGGGCATACACATTAAAGCCCCATTTATGCTGTAGGCACAGCATTTGAAGAGAAGCATGTTATTTAATCTGGTGAGGTATATTTGATCCCTGCTTTTAGTTCTGGTAGTGGTAGTCCCAAATTTGAATGGTCTGAGAGGTTTTGAAGAATTACATTTTTGTGGGGAAAAGTTTTCAAATAACATATGCCCAGGTCTTGTGTTTAAGTGTGTATTAGGTATTTTTAAGTCCTGTGGCTGGATGAAATCAGTGGGCACAAACCTTCTAAACCACTGCAATGTTTTTCAAAGATTGTAGTGTGTTCCAGAATTTAACTGCAAGAACAGGAATGAGATGTCTATTTAGATTAGATCTCTAACCACCTTGTATGTATCTTCCACACTCATAGGCTGATCTGTTTTCTCCTATTGCAATGTAAGACTCTTTCTCCAGGTCAGCAAACCTCTTACCAGTGGATCCATTTCTGGGATCCAGGCAGCTTCTGTGAATATAACTGCTGTTGCTTATTTAGGCAAAGAAGGCCTTAAGTGCCTTTTCCTCAGCCTTTGACACTATGTTCCTCCTGCATCCAATAAAGGACGGAGATTCTCCTTAGCCCTGCTTTTGTTGTTAAAGTATTTATAGGAGCATGTTAGTGAAAAAAAAACCCCAAAAGACAGAAGAAAAAAACCAATACCCCTCCCACCCAACATACAAAACTTAAAAATCAAAGAATATAAGAATTTTCAGAATGCTTAAACCCTCCTACCACTGGTGAGTGTTGCTCACTGAAGCAACCCAGCTGAGGCCACAGACTCACCTCTGTGAGTAACTATGGACTCATACTCTCACTGGCAAGTGATCTTGACCTACATGTAGCACTCTGATTACTTTCTTTCCTTTAATGACTGCTCTGTGCTCACCATGGGGAAACAGCTTATCACAAGAATGGCAGAAATTTTGCAAATGTGATGGTGTTTTTGTTTCCCATCACTGTCAGCTCAAAAAAAAAAAAGAAAAAAAAAAGAAAAGAAGAAAGAAAAACATAGCACCATTTAATTCTATTCATATACTGGGGAATAAAACTTCAGTTCATGTAAAGTAAAATCAGTGGAGTTTTCCTGACTTGCCCCAGCTGAGAATTTTTTCCAGCGTATTTATATGTAAAATCACACAAACATGTTATGTGTAGGGGGTTATATATGAAAATCAATATTAAATTCATCATCTTTAGCTGCTACAGACCACAGTGAACACTTGCTCTCTAATGGTTAAATGCCCTTTGGATCTGAAGCCCTTTGATTTATTGGAAGAAACCTGCTGGGCAGAACATACTGTGGAGCTGATTAATGTCAGCTTCTGTCATCAGTTTCCACTTAGATTCTTGGCCAGCTCTGACATCTCCTCCCTGAAGGATCCAGAAGAATTTGAGGACTGATCCAAGAGCTTTACTGGCATGGGATTTGCAGAATGTGGTGCTTGCAAAATAAGGAAGATGAATGGAAGTAAAATTCCATGTTCTCTACTGGACTTGTTTCTTTAACTCATTTCTCTGGAGAAAGAGACCAATGCCAGGACCACACCAGCAAGGGAAACAAATCAATAGCATGTTCACTGGTTTTGTTACAGATGTCTTGCATTTCCTTTGCTGCTTTATATGCTCCCTTGTAGCCTGTCAAACTGGAAAATGACTGCAGTGAGAACGCAGAGCTACCATAGCTGTCTAGATTTACTCTCACCATTGTACAGGGAAACTTATGGACTCCAAACCAGTTGGTAGAGCTTACCACTTTAGAGAGGATAAGCCTTTATCTGAACAGGGCTAATAAAAAGTGGCAACCACTGTGATTTGCAGGTTGGTCACTCACGAGTAGCGTGAGCTTTCATAACAGTAGAACACCCCTGTCCTTTGCACTGACCCTCCCTTGGGAATGATGACTGCTTATGGCAGATAATTTTCTTGTGTTCATTTTGACACATTTCCCTGGCAGTTTCTCATTTGGAGAAAATGACTCTGATATTTCTTCTGAGCATAGAATTCTCCTTGTGCTCATCACACATATGGATACTTCTGCTATAGGAATCACACATTGCTGTAAAAATCCTATGGCACTGTACCCATTGCTGAACACATTCTCACTGGCAAGAAGGAAGTATGAGTGAACAGTCAAATGATGAGATATTAAAAACAAAGTATTATGAGATTGTGGGAAACTTATGAAATTGAGCTGTCCTAGAAGTCACATTTAAACTTCCAAGAAACCAAAGTATAATCCTAATAACTTAAAAATAGGATTTCACAAATGACAACCTGATTTTTCAGAAATTACATCATCTGGATTAGTAATAGTACACTGCTCCCCTTTAATATGGTAGTGGTAGCAATCTGCATTGATAAAACCAGTCTCACCTGTTCAGTCCCTTTTCTTCCTCCACCCTTCATGGTCAATTTGATGCTTTCCAAGACAAGCTGTAGAAGAACAATTGCACAGTGCTGGAATTGCCTTTATTTACTTCCTTGCTTTCATTTAAATGCCATTTCCCATCCCTTCTTTCATATTCCTTCACCACTACTTGTGTGCTTGGGTGCAAAGGGAAAGTTACAAAAAGAAGGTAGTGAGGCCTTTTTCTTAGGAATAAGCCAAAGAAGTTTATAGGCTTATACAATGCTACACAGTTAAGCAGATAATTTTTAAATGTAGCTGTGGGACTTTGCTAATGGTCTACTGGTTTTTTTAATAAGGAATTTTTCAGCAAGAAGGAAAATATATGCCTAAAAAGAAAAAACAACTGAAAATTACACAAAAAAGACCTTTCCAATGGCAAATTAAGTCCATACATAGATTCCCACTGACTTTAATGGACTGTGAATCAGTCCCAAAGTTATCTCAAATCTCCAAAGTAACCCAACTTTTAAAAAACAGTGTTTATTACTCAGTTTTCTAGGATAGTGATTTAAGGCTGTAAAATCCAACCTTTGTCAGGTCCTCAGCCTCAGGGAAAACCTGTTGGGAAAAGTTCATTGAATGCAGGATGTTTAGATTTAAATAATTTAGATTCATTAACCAGAATTTTTTTATGAAATATTGCTGAACCAGAATTTTCTGACCAACACTACTGTGAATAAAATTAGCAGATGACACACAGATTCGCAGAGTAGAAATTAATGGCAGAATATTCTGGACCAATTAAGCAAAATATTCACTATAGTCAAACATGAAGCTATGCATTGAAGAACAAGGAATGGCAAATTTGCCTTTGGTATCCTGGAAAGAAATGAGTCTTATAAGATTGTTTGTCTTGATGGAAAACCAACAGAGTATGAACTCCTGCATGGCTAATGTGGCTGTTACATCTCTACAGCATAAAGTGCTTCTATTTTTCTATTTAGCTCAGATGACTCAGTGCAGAGATTAAAGAAATTGGGGTTTGCTGGCTATCAGTAAGATGAGATGTTAACTTGATTACAGTGCAAGACTGGGAAAGAAATGTCAAATAATAATTACCAGGAAAAGCTGGCGTATTAACTACAGGAACTGGATGGAGCCAGATCAGTCTAATTCAGAAGTAGGCGGGACACATGTTTACAATGAGGTAATAAATGAATGAAAAAAACCACCAAGGAAGGTGGTAGATTTTCCATCTCTTGATGGCCTCACAGCACAAAACTGTAAAACACACACTTTAGTTGAACACTCATACTTTAGCTTAGTATCAGCAGAAAGCCAAATAACTTCCTGCATACAGGAAGTGAGTTTTGCCTTACTTATGAAACCTACGAGTAAAAACTGACAGTCATAACTAAAAAATACCTAGATAGAGCTTTGTCAGTATGACTAAAACAGTCCAAAAGGTAGTAAAGCCTCTGCTGACCTATGAAAAGATGCGACCCTTCTACTTTGTGTGCTGCATTAGTGAAAAGGACCAAAAGTGCTCATTCTTGCTGCCATTGACTCTAACATGGCATCTACCACTGGCTTTGCTGAGTGTAGTAATAACCCCTTAATCATTACCAGCAAAAACTCCAAATCCGGTATTCTCCATACAGTTTTCCTTCAGTCAATTATTAACAGCTGGATCCTAGGCTTTTAATTATGCTGAAGCTAATGACTGCTTAACAAAGCTCTAATATCCAGCACCGCCCAACTGATGAGACAGAGACAAGGTGGCCATTCTCTTTATGAGGTGTTATTTGCTTGACATGTTTGCATGACTGTGTCTGATGTTCACAGCTGATCTTTCAGGGTGCTGCATAATTGAGGTTTGAAATGATTTTAAAGTATTAGAATACTCCTGGGAGACCCCAAGCCATTCATCTCGCCAAAAGCACAATTCTCCAGAAGAGTCCTGTCAAAATGGCATCTTCATCTTGCACAGAAAATACACTACACCTATACATTTTAAACTCCTAATTGTAATAATGACTCTGGCACCAAACCTTTCTGGAGGATTGATGGCTAGCTGAGGCTAATGGCTCTCAGCTGAATTTCAAGCCACAGCTTCTCCCAAACAGTCATTAATCTTCAGGAAATATCCTGTGCTTCTATCAGGACTATTTAAATGTCTCTGTATTTTTAACTAGATTATCCACAGCATGTTTCTGAAATCAGCTGCATAGAAAAGTGAATTTTTCTGAACAACCTTAAATGTCATCAATTCATTTCACATGGTCATTTTCCTGGAGTCCTGCCCCAATGGTCCTTCACCTCACCAAAGTTCTCAGTGACCTGGCTGAAAACTGGCCTTTTACTAAACTCTAAATATCAAACTTGACAAAAATATGAACCAGCATTTTCTGCTTTACTCAGCATTGCCCCATTCTAACTCTCACGGAGGTTTCTGATCTGTCTAAATTATCACTTAATTTAGGTCCCCAGATAACCCATTTATCCTTGTCTTCTGGAGATCTGTATTGTGTTGTTAATTTGCTCACAAATTCTCCTCTGAAGTGAATCAATCATCCTGGGGAAACAAAATCTCACACGGTTTTTGGGATGATTAGCTTTGGGAGCCACTTCCAAAAGGTCATGATGAGGAAGTCCCATTAGGTTTGGCTGTGCTCATCTCACATAGTCCTATAACACACTGTACCAGGTTTTACATCCTCTGTAATGCCCTCACCCCACAGTTCAGTTCACACAGTTCACACTTTCTGTTTCATGCTAAGAAAACACAATTCTGTCAGGCTGTAACACAGCCTTCACTATTCCTGACACTGTGAACTGAACTAAGAACCATACTGAAAAAAGATTGTTATGATTTGAGGTCACTGGGGGATTGCATGGGGCCCAGCAGAGGTCCAGGCCTTTGTACTACATAGCACTGGTGCAGACAATCTGCGCTGACTCTGAGCAGCAGAGACACAAACCACCCTTCACCACTTGGACTGGGGGCCAGAAATCAGTCCTGGTGTTGGACGCACTTAGCAGTGCAGCCAATAATAACATTTCCTGGGAATAAAGTGAGACCATTGCTGAACTGTTTGCAAAAATTGTCCTATCACCGCTTTCACCATAAATCATTGACTGTCACACCAAACGTTCAGCAGTCAGAGAGTTATGCAGGGCTCCTGCTGGAGTGACCCTTTAAAGGACAGTTCAGAAAAGCCACCAAGTTCTTTCTTCATTCTGCCTTCAAAATCCAAGGTTGTGCCTTATTTGTCATGGTCTTCAGGAGCATTTAGGTAAGGGATTTAAGGGATATAAAAGACCACAAAGCAGTAAATTTTCAAACTGAAATGCTCCTGACAAGCAAGTTTGAACATGTAAAAGAATCAGACACAACAATAACCTAGGAGAGGCTTTTGAATAAAAATAAACTTGAACGAATGCAAATGTTAGACATTTGCTAAGAGTTTCCAAAATAGCATTTGTTTACACAGCTTTTCAAGAAAAGAGATTTGATAACAGTGGAAAATTGACTAACCTTTCCAAATACTTGCATGGGTTTGGTTGTTGGCTTTTGTTTCAAGATTCTTTACTATGAAAATGTGTAAAGGATTTACTTAAATAAGAACAGGTATGAGTCTTATGTATACAAAAATATGGCAGAAATAAGCATCATGTTTGAGTTTATCAATGTACTTTTGAGCCCAGATACCATCCTAGTGCCTGTCATTTCCCACCAGGAATATGACATGTGCAAAGAGCAATAAACCATGGACTCCCATCCATTGTACAAGCATTGAATTTCCCTTAGTAGTTTAATTATGAGAGCATATGGGAGACCTGAGAAATTTTCTGAAAGCAGATCCCAGGAAACCTGACCGTGTACTTTCCTACCCATACATTAGTTCACCCTTCAAAAAGTTTAGAGCCAAGAGCAATCTCAAACACCAATTTTTACTCAACGATGAGTGCTGTTAGAACTAGATAGGGTCATCCTGCCGTGAAGGTATTTTGTATCAAAAAATAAGAAAATACCCTCTTTTCACTGTGAGATAAATGTAAACCCCCTCAGATAATGTTTTTCACAGAACTGTTACTCAGAAAGGAGAAAGAACGTGAGCACTGTTCTGGGTAGCCCAGCTACCCAGCTATATCGTGTCATGGTACATTGATGTGTGACAGCCAGCTTTGAGGCCCTGCTGTCGATGTCCCTGTGAGTGCAGACATATTGAGCTCAGGCTATTCAGGTGAGTCCTGCAATCACAGGACAGCTGATTCTCAGAGCTGAGGATGTTTTCAGCAGAATTTTTAACCTTGGTTCCTCTCACTGTCCCCACGGAAGGATTCTGTTTTGACAAACCAGCACTTACCAACACAAAACATTTTACTGAACAATTCCCACTTAGCTTTACTAAATGAATAATTTGCCTCTGTAAAACACTGTAGCATGGGAAAACTAATATTCCCATTGGTGACAAGGCTTTAAAATACAAATGGGTAGATATTTCTGTGGTTGTTAATGCATGATTCCTTACAGAGTTAACCTGAAGGACAGAATATGATGGGATATGCCTTTAACTCTCAAACATCCAAATTATATTGTTATGGCTAAGGAAAACTACTTGCAGGTATCTTCATTTTTTCAAAACTTCTTAATACTTTTTCCAAAATTAGGGGTACATTATGGACATTTAACCATTTGTTTCTTAGCTCAAAACACATAGAAAGAAAGATAAATTTGTTAAACTACAGAATGCTCAATTTTAAGAGGATTACCTGTATCAGAAAGAGTAATCCATGGTTTACAACAGCAATATTATTTTTTAAATCTGGTGTATGGAGCAGCTGCTTTGTAAAATTATTAATTTCCTGAAAAGAATACTGAATGCTTAGTGATCAGAATGAAAGGCAGGATGTAATTATACGATCGTGTATGTTCATCTTTTATACATTAATACTGCACAGAACTCCCCTGCTTTTCCAAGTCATCAGTATTGTTTTCTGTTTTGTGGACCCAAAACAATATCCACAGACACAAACATGAACTCTGTACCTGTTAGAAAGAGGCCCAATAACAGCTGATTTTAAGGACAGGCTGCTTCTTAGAGTGGTCACAAGTACAGGGGGCAGTGACCACACCTCAGGACACAATTATTTTCCCATGATAAAAGGTAGAGGTTTTTGAATGGGAGACACCTGGAAGTCTCAGGAAAGAAAAGCTCTTCCTACACCTGGCAGAATAGCACACTCAGGCCTTGTTCTTCCCTCAGACCATGGACTGGCTGCACTCACTCATCCCTGTAGGCTCTCATTTACTGCCTTTACTTATCGATGCCAGTATGTTATTGTTCTTGGAGCTCATATGTTTGCAGGGTTTACTCCATATCTGGATTTCTCTAGAGGCCTCTAACATTTCTCTGCTCAAAAAATTCATTTGAGAGATATTTCAAGCTTCTGAGACTTGCTTGAATCTTCCTGCTAGTCAAATCTCCTGTGCTGGTAGAATTCAATCCCAGATCACATGCAAGACATTCAGATATGTGCATTTCTTGGGGGGGTGTGTGTAGTAAACCAAATTATATCAGATTTTCTGCATATCCATGCATGGTCTGGGCACCGCATGAGCATTATTTCTGGGCATATAATTCTGGAGATTAATTTGGTAACCCTGCCTACCTAAACTGTAATGCAGACCTAAGGAAGGAAATAAGCCTTCAATCTAACTGGAACTGAAAGAAATCTGTCCCACACTTTTTGTTGAGGTCTGCCTATCAACCTGGTGATAAACAGTTTTAGTGAAGTTAACACACTTTGCTTTACCTTCTGACCTCTTAATGATCATGGCCCTCCTTTTCACAAGCAGTGCATTTAGAGGAAACTGAACAGAGACAATAGGAGACCAGAACGAAAACTGGCTCAAAAATTCCAGTATCAAAAGAAATAAAGACCCCAAAACTCCTTATTTCTAGTGCTGCTTAAAACCAGAACAGGTGTATTCTTTCCTGAAGAGAAGGAGAAATGAGAGCAATTAAGACCTCTTTGGGGCAAAATGACAGATGGAGAAGAGACTTTTTGCAAGGGTCTGTAGTGATAGGACAAGGAAGAATGGCTTTAAACTGGAAGAGGGCAGGTTTAGATTAGACAATAGAAAGAAATTCTTTACTGCGAGGGTGGAGAGGCACTGCAACAGGCTGTCCAAAGAAGTCATGGATCCACAACCCTGGAAGTGTTCAAGGCCAAGTTGCATGGATCTCTGAGCAATCTAGTCTCAGTGAAAGGTGTCCCTGCCATTGGAAAGAGGTTTGGAACTAGACACTCTTTAAAATCCATTCCAACTCAGACCATTCTATGATAAGATTATACAACTTAGAGGTAAACACAGAAAATGTTGTGTTCATATATAAGAGCCTCAAGGTCTTTGTTCAGAACAGAACTTCACATTCTGGAGGAGTTTAAATGTTTTTTAAGTCATGAAGAGATTTATAGATTGTTTCATGTATGTTTTTCCGATTACAGTGTCATCTTAGGCTAAGGAGCCTTTGTAGGCTAACCGGACAAAAAGTCTTTATGGTTTGAATGGTATGGACTTCCATTTAAATAGAAGGGAAAAAAAGAGTGTTAATTGAAGCTGTATTTCTGTTAAAATTTATGGTTTTGAATTAAGTAATCAGTTAGAGCAAGCACTCACTCCCTAGCCCAATTTAGCCCATTCAACCACAAACCCTGAGCAGCTTTGGCTAGATTCCCCAGCGTGTTACAACTCCTGTGAGTTACTGGAACCATTCAAAGGCCCTGGACTTGAGCCAGATGAGTCCAACTGAGAGTTCCTTACAGTGTGGGAGCCCTCAGTGTACACAAAGGCAGCACAGATGCTTCCTTGGTTCCTGGGCTGCCACCCCATGCTCCTACCTCGCATGGTCCTGGCACAGGGACAATGTCACAGGGAGGGAGAGAACACTGCTGCCTGTGCTCATCTGACACGCAGGCCTGCAGAATTCAAAATAGCAGGAGGAAACGAGAGCAACACATGAGTACCAATTCAAATCAAAGAGTAGGGAGCTCTGCTTGAGAGCCCCACGGCAGATGTCATTCACCAAAATCATGCTGAGCTGAAGCATAGGAAAACAGAGTCCTTATATTTCAGTCCCCATTACTCCAGTCACCAAGGAAACTCAAATTTTGTGTACTAGCATGGGTTTTTATCTTAGTCCCTACAACCACATTTCAGTAAATTACCTTCAGAGAGAAGGCTGGCAGCAGAAGAAATGAGGTGGGCAAAATTCAGCTCATAGTCTGAGACACCTCAGTGTAAACATCTCTATGGATGTCTACTTGACATCATCAATGGAGACACTTGAGATTCCAGGAAAGGTTCAGTTCCTTACACGTGGGTGTCTGGTACCACTTCATGTACCCTAACATTTCCCACTGCAGTTGCTGCAGGCTTCCAGCTGCAATGGCTGACTATGTAGGCCTCTGGTATGTCCCATATCATATCTGCCATCTCTGTAAGGGTTTCTGGGATTTCCTCTAATGGCAGTTACATTTATGCAACTGAAATGATCCATGGGGCTCTTTAACTGGAACCGGACCCTAATGATATGTTTAAGTGTTTAAAATTGACCCTTGCCTGAGATGAACAAATGGATTTTTCTTGTATTTTAATGGGGTGGTTCCAGAGGAAACATTGAACATTATTTATTTCAAGTATTTTTGAATGTCCCTGGGTTTCCTAGAGAACATCTACACTGCCTGTTCATATATCTCAGCAGCTTCTGATGGCTATAAGACAGTTGTAGCTGTGATAGTCATTGCAAAGCACTTTATGTTAGAGCAAAGACCACTGTGCCTATGGCTGCAGTAACACCACTCATTTTTCATGCTACAGGAGTGTTGAAGCACTGCAGAAGTCCACAGAAAAGGCTCTGTGTGAAAGAACTGAGCATGTCTACAGTGCTTCGGGATGGAAAGAGTGAATTGCATGAGCAAAATACCTTTCTTGCAAGAAAGAAGCCAGGGATGGAGAATCCTTATTATATTCATATCAACTGAATGAAAAAAAATAGGGGCATCTTGCCTTGGCACTTCTGTTTCCAATTTCTCCTTGGAAAATCAGAATGTGTGTCTCCCTCCAAAACTCATAAGGCCAATAAATGTTCTTTAGCACCATGTCCATAACACCACTGGAAAAATGCCTGGAACAGAGGGTCATTTTTAAAATGAGAAAGGAATTTATTGTAGCTGTGACAGTAAAGTGTCTCTGCTAATCTAACTTGTCAGCCTCCTAGGGCTGCAACTCTCAAGTCCACTTAGATGAAAAGATACATCAACAGTCTTTGCAAGTAAAATGAGATTGGAAATGTGAAAGAATATTTAACACAATAAGTAGAGTGAAAGAAGGAAAGAGTTGAAATGGAAAAGTTTTTGATGGTAAAAACTATTGCTAAAATGGTAAGGAATATCTTCAAAGTATTGGTTTTCCTCTCTTTAATGTCCTTGGGGATGTTGCTGCTGACTTTTCAGAGGATTTTTCTCTATTGCTTTTTTTTTTTTTTTTTTTTTTTTTTTTTTTTTTTTTTTGTTTTTGTTTTGTTTTTTTTTTGTTTTGGTTTGGTTTGGTTTGGTTTGGTTTTTTTTTTGTTTTTTTTGTTGTTGTTGTTGTTGTTGTAAAAATGGAGTCATTCGAGAATTCTTTTCAGGTTTAAGAATCAACTTTTACTTGAAATTTAAGCAAAATCAGATTTGCTTATGCCAGTTTTTATGTCTCTGTGTGCCTCTGAAAGGAAACTACTGGGGCTGCAGTAGGAACTTTTGATCCCTTTGGAACCATGAACCTCTTCACAGAGAAGATGAATTTCTCCAAGCTGGGGGCTGTGGCTGACTGTGGATCTGAGCCACCAGGCTGATGGGAGGCACAGGCCATGCCACACGTGGTTCTTCAGATGCATGGTCTCAAGGGTGTGCATACATTTTCCTACAGAGGGATCCACAGTTCCTCTGTTCCCAATACTGTTAGACATCAGTGTTTAAACTATACAGTTCCATACACTTTCCAAAGACAGGACTATAATGAATTAATATGTAATTAAGTAAATAAATTCTTGTCTTCCTTGTCCCAGAAGGATACTTGTATTATCTTAACTTAAACTACCAGTGATCATCTGTGATCTGGTTCTCTCACCAGGTCCTCCTCCCACCCTTCCCACATCCCAGGATGTCATTTCATTCTCCTTGGGGTCGTCAGTCCCTACCCCAGCAAAGCTGCAGAAGCACTGCTCTCCACCTACCACTAGACAGAGTGCCCCTGGCTGCCCTGCTCCTGGATGGAGGGTGGGATGGCACAGGCTGCCACTACCAGTGCCCACCCTATGGAGCCCCGTCCCTGCTGTGCCCTCACACACAGATGTATAACTGGAGCCACAAGCCAGACCAAATCACACAACCAGAGGTTTTTTTAAAAAAATGGCATCTGTGATACCTGGTGTTGTCCTGAGAGTTAGTAATTTCCTGTGTTCAGTATTAATGGGATTGTCTCCTTAATCCTTCAAAGCGTTAAATGTACCAAATATTTTGACTGTGGCAAGTATTACTATTAATAAATAGCAGGGAACAGTGGGTTTCCTGTGTACATGTGCCCCTCTGATGAGGTACGCATAACATGTGGCTCCTAATACCAAAGATGGTGTAATCCTTTACTTGTCAGCACCACACTAAAGGTCAGTCTGGTTTTTCTCACTTTGCAAACTTCCATCTGTCAAGGGATGCTTTATTCACAGCTTATTCTCACATCTACCCTAAGGCTGTCTAAATTTAAAAACAGCCGTTTGTTTATCATGTTCTGCTTTAAAAAAAAAAAAAAGGAGAATTTGTCAAGCCATTTGTTTGCCACAAGAAAAGAATTAGAGAAATCTGTTAGCATAAAGCCTAAAAGGGTAGTATAGTCTTTTGTTTGATTATAAAAGCTGGTGCTTCCATAATCTGAATTTAGCATCCTTTTTTCAGAAGACATAGGTGGTTACTTATATTCTACATGAGTAGTACCTTGTTCTCCAGCTCATTCTTTATTATCTAGCAGGGTAAATATGCATTAAGGCAGTTCAACCAAATAAAAAGACAACAGAATTGGGCCATATAGGTACAGACAAATGTGTATTTTAACAAAAGTACCATTGGCAATGAAATAAAACATGCTACTTGTTTAATGAAGCTCTCAAGCATGAACATAGATTTTGGTCACAAGAAGATGACAATGGCTGACTGCTGACCTCTTGCTCCAATGCCTTGCTGCACTTTCTGGTCTCTGGTACAAGGCACAGTTCACTTACACTAGCAATTTTAGTTTAAATACAAAGTTATCAGATATTTTTAAAATAAATCTGGTTGTATAGACAACGATAATTGGATTATCTAGGCTCAAAGAGGCTAAGGCAAAGAAAGATGTCTATACCACCACCACCACCACCACTTTTTAATGTGACGGATCAGATTTGAGTGATTTAGAGCACCCTGAAAATTCCCAGATAATGTGGGCTGTACTGAAAGGACATGCTGACTGCTCTTGCTGATCATGGTAAAAGAGCCTCTGTATCATTGTAATACCTGAGCTACCTATTACTCACAATCATTTTTTCCTTAAGCAAATTTTCAAAAATGAGGAGAAATCTGTAAGAATTTTTGTTTTCTTCATGATTTAATTCTATTTTCCTCAAGTTATATGGGGCCTGAAGACATAGTTCACACTGTAGTCTTTGGTGGTCACACTGTGAAAAATATGTCCTGCAGCAAAGCAAAAACACCAGAAAGCATTAAAGTACAGGGTATTATAAAAAAAATTCTGCAAAATTCCCTCAAGGTAGTTATTGGTGTAAGATACCAAAGCTCCAGGAAAGTTAGGAAAGCCTATGTCAAATATTGCTTGCTAAAAGTATGTATATGGTTTTTTCATATATGGCCTGTCCTCTGTAGCTTCTGAGCTAAAATATTCATTACTTCTCAAGTGAGCTGACCAGGGGGTGTTCCCTGGGCATTTTATGACACCTAGACTGAAGCCAGGCTCTGACAGCTCAGTACAGTAGAAAATTGGCAAGACTTGTAGAAGCTGAAACACTATAGCAGCTTTGCCTCCTGAGCTGCACTCAGCATGCTTGACTTTGGACCTAGAGAAGGCACTCTGGATGCTGCAGCCCAAACAGAGACTGGGTGATTGTAAACCTGAAAAGCAAAATAAAGCCCTCTTTAGCAAACATCCCAGTACAAAGAGCCATTCATAGGAAGTGTTGCCGGCGCAGAAATGGGGCAGGGTTCCTTTGGCAAATGTTCATCTGAATCCTTGTTCTCTTTGCTAGTTATCATGTTCTAATCTCTACCATGTCCTCACAAACACCCACAGTTATGTATGAAACAACACCCTGTACAGCAGCAGGCCCTCTTTTATATTATGATCTGTCAAGAAAAATCTTGTGCTTCTACTTTTTATAGTCACTATGACTTGACCCAGCTGAGAAGACAGGAAAATGCAGTGACAGTGCCAAGAAATATACTGAGCTGTAGTCATCATCAGAGACTTCCATTAATCATGGGCAGAACTGCAGCAAAATAAGGAACATCTTTTTTAGGTTCTCTTTGTTCAAGTCTCCTAGGAGATTTATACAGCTCTGATGTATATCATGAACCTAGAGGGTATATTTTTAAGGGCTCACTCACCCCATCTGAAATTGAGCAAACATGTAAAAATAAATAAAATAAAGCTGGCCTATGTTAAGTGCAAATGCTACAATGCATGCTAAAAAGTTTTCTTTTTAAAATAAAAGCCAGCCGCCTTCCCTCCTTCCATTGTTTGCAGTATCTTCTAAAGTTAGAAACAAAATACTCTCTCTGCTGACTTCATCCTTCTCACTTGGCAAATGCTGGTATTTCTGCCTTCACGTTGGAGTGCTACCAAATAAGCCCATTTCACGTTTCTTTGCTTTCACACTGGGATCCTTAGGAGTAAAGCTGTCTTTTTTCCCACACTCCTGTGGCAATGCCACTTTAAAACACAAAGACTGGAGTCCTTTTTGCTGGGCTACATCACCATGGAAGAATGAACCTGTATCTGCCAACCTGCTGCACCCCTCGTGCCTTCTCAGCTCTCGGGAGGCAACTTGCAGGCTGACACTCCTCTGAGCCTTCCTGGCAACGTCATGGACCCCAGGAGTTCAGGCAATCTGTGTCCTGTGTGCTCCACTTCTGCCTTAGCCCATATTTGTTCATTTTTTGCACCAAAAACTCTGGTGTGGAAGATTGTTTTGAGACTATTTCTATGTAAACATATCCACAAGCATAGTATTACTAGCCCTGAAAACTGAGGTGGGGCTAAAGGAAATTACAGCAGCTGAATGTGTGTGCTTGTATTTTAGCTTTTTAAAGGTTACGTTCATTTCCAAAGAGATGATAGTCATGGGGGTTGTTTCTGTACCTCTGAGTTTGTGCACTTCATGCACTCAAAACTGGTGAAATTTGTTATGGTAACATTTTGTCCTTGTGTGTTGTAAATTAGTACAATATGAAAAGAAGCCGAATCTTCAACCTGAATCTCTAAATTCTGGCCTCAATATAACTTATTTCAAAAATAGTCTTATTATTCATTTTTCTTTATGTATAGTCTTGCAAAGCAGGGAATGAAGTTGATTTTTTTTCTTATGCGTAGTGATTAGTCAAACTTGAAACTTTACAGGAATATGTTTATTATTTCCAAGTAATCTTCACTGGCAGGCTTTACAAATGTCAAGGGTGAATTTTGTGTTCAAATCCAGTAAAAGGTCTATGAGATCTATACTGAAAAAGCCAGTGGCTCAATTTAAGACAAGAATTTTCTCCTTAATTCTACCTATATACTAGAATTGCAATGCTGTCAATTATTCTGGTATCTCTCATTAGGAAGAAAAAAACCTGCATGTATTGGGTTTACTTCTCCACCAGAATAAAAATGAATGTGAAACCCCTGATTTTAACTGAAATAACATTCTTGTTTTCTGGCCAGCTATGTTTTTAGAAGCCAACTTTATAAACTCAACAAAAATCTTCATTGCTGCCTAAAGTTGCACAGCAAGCAAGACATATCTCTTAGAAACACATTACAGAAAGGTGTTGTATTATGCAACTTAGCTATGATGAAAGAAGTTAAGCTTTCCTTTTTGGATAAAATTGTCCAAGGTTTGAAAACATTGCATTGCAAGCAGAGAGAAAAAGCTTTTTTATTCCCTTCTTACCAGTGCCTAAAAACCTACAGCCCCAAGAAAATCCCTATATCCAAGCAATTCAGTACTGGGTACATACCCTAATATTGCACTGACACAACCCAATACTGTATTAGCAGTGATAAAATTAGGACACTGCTCTGCTTCAACTAAAGTCATCTTCCAAGGCTCTGAAAAGATGCAAGAGAATGAAGCTGAACGTACACACAGCTGAGGGAAGGTGTATTTGGATCACTTTATAGTCAATACTTATGTTTTCAAGGGATAAATAATTATAGAACTATTAAATAGCACATTTCCACATAAAAAAAATAAAATCCCCAAACTAAACAAAACACAACCAAAACCAAACAAAACAAAACAAAAAATAATCCCTAAAACCTTTCTTTTTCTCTTTCAAGTTGTCTCTTTCCCTTAGTCTTACATACCACTGATGTTCTGTTACAGTTCTTTCAGGGAAAAATTGAGAAATGAGTCAAAGCCCATTTTCCTGATGCAGCAGTGACTATATTGGACTCTTTTTTTTGTTGTTTATTTGCTTGTTTGGTTTTGCCCCAGTCTTTTGTCTCTGGTTAAGAAACTAATTCAACTAGTAACATGATATGTATTTACATGTTGTTATTCTGTTCTCAATGAAGAAATAAAATGAAAATCCTATTTCAGTCACATCAAGTAGCAAAATAGTATGTATGCACTGGTGGAGATGTTAGGCAGCCCAATCACTGGTCACAAGCAGTACTGTTCACATTTTGCATTTGAAAAAATAGACTTATATTCAGTCACTTGCCCAGGGCAACGTAAATGTTCAGAAACCACCTGCAAAGAATAAGCAGAATTACAGAGGAGGACTCCCTGGATTCCAGCCAAGTAGGTTGTGAAAGCAGCAATGTATTTTTTATTTAATCTAAATTTCTATTCAAAAGAAAACTTAGATTCCCCAGTGGAGGAAGAAAACTCTGGTTTTAAACTCACGAAACCTGAGTCCATCCCTCATTTTGCACCAAATGAATGTAGACAAGCTCCTTTTGTGGGAGCAAGATCTGAATGGTGTGAATGAAATGCAATTTACAGCCTGAGATCTGCTCTTTATTAATCATTTGTCTGAATCTTTGTAGTACTCAAGGGCCCTACTGAGGATCATGCCCTGCTCTGAAGGCTCAGTGCAGAATGCATCACCCAAGACAGCCTGGGTCCTGAAGAGAGCTGGAGAGAGGAACTGCCAAAGGGAACAAGAGCAGGCCATGTGGTCAGGGTCTTGAGAGGCTAAGTATTTGCCAGTTACAATTTTGTCTCATTTCTCAGTAAAAACTGGGGGCTGTGTTTTTTCATGTATTTCCTACAAGATATCTGCCTAAGTAGATTCTGTGGGGGAGAGCTTCTTGGCAATTAAAGCTCAAAGACTGCATTTTTTTGTCCTGGTTTTGAGAAAAAAGAAAACTCCACATGACCTCCAATTAGGTTTGAGCAAAACTGAAACAGGTTTCAGAACTGAAACGCAGTCCCAGGGTGATTTACATCTGCTCAGTGGGAACCAAAGGAGGAAGGAAATACTAGCAGTACCATCTTCCAAGACATGTCTGGTCCTGTTAATATTTGTTGAGTTGTGGTATAGTTAAAAAGTTCCAATACTGTGAAAAATGATGTGGCAGAATATGTTAGCAATTAACAGCATATACCACAGCAATGGAAAGCTCTTAGTGCTTCGTACTATCCACATTGAGATGTGGTCAAAGGAGAGAAACTAGGTTTCATTTTGGCTGTAAGGCAAAACACAAGTAATCTAAAATGAAAGGAAAGAAATATGGTTCACAATAGCTATTCCCTGTGGAGGACCTGATTTCTGCAAGGACTATTGTTTAGAAATTAAATGTTAACACAAAGTCACGGTGACTAACTTTTATTGAACTTATTAAAAGAGAAAGACATTAGCTTGTTGGAAGTATCTGTAAATGTGTATTTTTAAGCCCAAGTGTTCAGTGAACATGAGTCAACTTCTCATCATGCAATTAGCTTTAAAAGTGTGAGAGAGCAAGATAATGAACACTATTTACATCAATACTCATATTTCTTATTTCCTCTCATAAGATGGGGATGACAGCCACTGCTCCTTGGAAGATAAAGCAGAGCAACCTGTTTCTAGGAACTGAAAATTGAAGAAAACACCGTCTATCCCCCATAGAATGCAAAACAGTTACAGACCTCTGCAAGCAAAATCAGTAAACATAGGAATATCTTACAGGTACTCAGAAGAGTCAAGGCTGCAAGAAAATTAATTTTAAAGTGAAACTTGGTGATCATGAAAAAGTCTGGATGCACTCATGCAGGAGGGTGTCATCACTAATTGCTAAAATTCTCTCAGATTTATTACATTGCTCACTTCAGGTTTAGAAATGCTCCTAGATAAGAACATCATGTTATCTCAGCTGAGTATACAACTACATCCTTACAAACTGTTGGTTCTCCTTCTACTTCCCATTGTCGCATTTCTCAGTTTCCAGGATTTATCTCTGAAGAAAGAAATGTTCATACACAAAGACTGAAAACTTCAGAGAGTGTATCCACAGATCCTTACTGGAAAGCCAATTGTTCTAGTTTAGAAACAATGACAGGCTGCAAAAAATCCCATCTAACCGCAAAGAGTTTTAAGTGTAGATATGTGGATGTGCGGACATTTTCTAAACTGCTCTTACAGAACATGGACTGAAGTAGATTTGGTATTTTTGCCATCTACCTGAAGGTGGAACCCCCATGTCCTCAGCTGACAAACTCAGACATGTACACATAGAAAGATGAATGTGCACGTTTCAAAGCTATGCACACAGCTTTCATGGTACAGAGGAGTAAAACGATATCCCATAAAGTAAATTATCAATGTCCCCATTATGCCCTAAATTTTATCAACAACTAGGACCTCGTCAGAGCAATGTATATGTCTTGAATGTCGTGTATGTTCAGAATACAAAGGTATTTAAACATGCTGCCTGTGTTCATTCATATCTTAGTCCCTCTTTGTTCCTGTTTTTTTCTCATGCTACATTTATTAAAAGAGGACATGAAAAATAGTTAACGTAGAATCAGAGTGGGAAATTTGAATGAACCCCCTAATGTTGCAGCACTACGGGAAGAGAAATATGTATAAACTATTTTATCTGCAAAACTGTACCCACACTAGGGGTTTAACTTATATACATTCTGTTCATTTCTATGTCAATAGTGTCAAATTGGTACTAGAGTTGGCCAGAAAACAAGAATTTTATTTTGCCAAAAAGTCATGGTTTCAGAAAACATTTTCAGTCTGTACTTGGACAAAGCTGAGACCATTCCAGAAAAATCTGCAGCAAAAATGCATGTGAAAAAGTCTTTTCCCTTAGTATCTTATAACTCCCCCATGTGCTCACAGGGACTACTGTATTGCAGCTGTACTAGTAATGAAATTGCCCAGGGATTGCTGTCTGACCTGAGGCCAGCTCGCACGGCTTGTGTTGACACAGTTAATTGTTTTTACCCCCAAAAAACATGCTGACTGCATCTATACTGGCTCAAACTATCCCCTCAGCTGTGCTGGGACATTTTTGGGAGAGAGGCAGCTAGCCCAGGCCAAACTATTGCCAAGGACCATGCTAGCAATTTAACTGTACAGACAACCATCTGCCCGTGCTCAGGTTTGTGCTGGCTCTGTTTCACATACTGAAATAAGATTGCTCAGGAGACCATAGTGAAGTCCTTGCTCTTGTTCTTCTATGCCAAAGGAGTTTTCCATGCCATTAGCTATTTTGAGAAGGGATTTTCTCTGCCTGGTTTTGATGAGAAATTCCAGCCTCAGCTTGCAAAACAGTCCTGACAAAAAATTTAATGGAAACACATGCACTGGTGTAAAAAGTTCAGATGAATCTGCATTTTTCTTCAAAAAATTCATGCTGTTGACAAATTCCACTAGTTCAATGATTGATTTAATACATGGAGTATTCATCTGTACTTCAGACCTTGAATGTATCTGGCTGGTTTTCCAAGGCCATAGTTGCTAATGCAATTCACTCCGTAGCAATTACATTGTGGTTTTATATGCATAAGAGCTGGATTAAACAATCTTGCAGATATCAAAGGGTATAACGATTCTTTTTTTTTCCTTCTCTTTTTTTATTATCTTCCTGACTGTGGTGGCTTCACTCACTCCTAACACAGTTGATAGATACAGTGTGTTTGGAGACTAAATGCACATATGCTTTGTCCTATGTTAATTCCTAAGAAAAGTACCTCCTTGAGCATTCACCAATGCAAGAACCAAGTATTTGAATAATTATAGAACAAATAAACAAAGGGATTTGATAGAACTGAAAGTTCATTTGCATTTTTTTAAGTTTTCCTCAGATCTTATTTTGTCACTGCACGCACTGACACATTTTTCCTTCTTTCTTGTTTATTAAACAAGTCATTACTTCAGTAAAGAGAAGCATGTCCACTTAATTCCTGCTCACTTCAGAACCTGCTTTCACACCATGGAAAAATTAATAGGGAAATCTTGAGCATGTTTGAAGTGGTTTTAAAATTCTTCCCTTCTTTATAAGACAAGTTATGTTTATCAGTAGCTTTAACTTTAGGGGATCTACAAAGGGACTGGTTTGTCAGCAGAAGACTTATAAGTCTCCCTAACAGTATCAAAGACATTAGGGGTCTCTCGATGGTAGGATGCTAGAGTTGCACACTAAAGATAGCAGACACATGCTTCATGGAAGTAGCACTACTGAAATATAAACAAGCCCCCTTCATCCAGACATTTTTGGTTATGTTTACAGATTAAATCTCAGGATGTGTATATTAGATGTTCTTGTTTCAGGATATTAATGGCAAAATGAACCTGTTTTTGATGTTTAAGTCACATTAATGTCTGATGGACTGTTAAAATGTTAAAGGGTACACCAGACATGCTGTAGTATGTGACATATGTTAGTCATACCATGCTAGCTAGGAATTTGGATTTGTTTATAATGAACATAAATTGACTGAATTTAACCCCCCTCTACCTCCTCCAACAGTTAAATCACATTAGGTTCCATTTCCTCTGAAAGACAGTCTTGAAAAATTAGATGAAACTTGAAAAGCAGTTGTATTCAGATTTCAACAGTAGTACATGAAAGTAACCTGCTTAGCAATAGGAATTTATGTGACCCGTGGACAAATAATTGGATATCAGAAGATCACTCAGAAGTAGCTTCTTCTTCAAGAAGTTTTCTTCAAGTTTTTCTTCAACTTCTTCAAGAAGTTTTGTGCAAGAAAATAATCATTCTAACTCTTGAGCCACCATCAGAATAGTTGCAATCCTTACAATAAATCATTTTCATCCGGGACACATTGGTGCCCTGGGTAATTTAATTAACTCTCTTTTATAAAAATTTTGAGCATGAACATTATCAGAACAGAACTTCTGCAGAATCAGACATGCAGGGAGAAAGACCAAATGAAGAAGGAAAATTTATCTCACATTTTAGACATTTCACAGCCACTAAGGTTGCCTCATTTTTGTCTTATTCTTCCAACCTGTGACTATCCCATATTTATAACTTTTGTACTAGCATCATAAACTTTTTTCGAGAGAGGTAGTAATTTCTTCTTTGCTTCTGTGATTGATTTTCAGTCCATGACCAGATCACTATGATATTGAAAGCTGAATTTACCTTTTTTTTAAACACTGTTAATTTGCATACTTGTATGTGTGCTGCAGGTGTAGGGAAGGATTGCTTTCTTGTTAAGGGTCTTTTTTTTTTGTTAGTATGGCAGATTTTGGATGGATTGAAGTAAATCAAAGCTTAAATAGTTGTTAAAGGCAAGGAGCTGCAAATACACTGGGATCTGCTATAGCCATTGGAGACTTCTTCACTAAGCCCAGCCTGCCAGAGGACCTCTCAGGAGGTGTCTGTCTGTCCCCCTGCAGAGTCCAGCTGCAGTCAGGCTGACATCTCAGCCTAGGAGTCAACCAGCCATCAATACGCAGCAATCAGTACAGTCAGTATCCTGTGCCAACACACACCCAGGAGGAGAGATTAAGTGGTGACCTGAGGAGAAGCAAAAAGAAAAGATATCCAAGTGCTAAGGAACAATTTGGGTCTGAAATCTGCTAATGAGGAAAGCAGGGGAGACAGCGGCTGAAAAGTGTGGTCGGCGCTACAGCGCTGTCATCATTCGAACAAAACACTGCTGAGAAATGCTTTAAAATATTGCCAGTGAATTGAACTCGTAGACTCAGGGAAAAATCAGGCAGTGAAAATGCTTTTCTCTCCAAATTATCTGTCTTTTCTGTAAATACACCCTTTCCTCATGCCAGGCAGCACAGCAGAGGTGTCACAGACATCAAAGACATTTCTGCTGGCTGTACAACAACCAGAGAGTCCATCTTCTCAGAGGAAATATTCAGAAGGACCCTCCAGATGGTACACATCATTTTCCACTGCTGTAAAGTGAGCTATGAAGCAGAACAAAATGAACTCAGTAGGCTGAGGTATCTGGCTCCTTATAGCAAATTTGTATTTGAAGACACTGCTACACAGACTGACGCTAATAAATGAACAGATCAAACCTGATGCCTCTGAATCTATAGCTCTGAAGAAATACTTCCTTCTGGTTTCTTGAATATGACCTTCACAGAGGAAAATGAGAGCAAACATGAACTTAAACCAGTCAGGCATTTTAATGCTAAAAACTAACACAGCTGTATTTTCAGAGATGATATTACTTTATTGCATGTTCTCTGATCACTTTTAATTTTGCAGGGCAACCCAAAAGATACCACCAATTTCTCCACAGATTCACTGGAAGAAAAGTGGTTTTGTACAGGGTACTCTTGCAGTTTTGGAATTGGATCATAAGCCCTGGCTCAGCGAGGGTGAAGTTCTCTCTGAAGAACAGTGAATCCCTTTTCTTTTCAGCTTTTTAAGAGGTCTGTGACTGACATACTCTTGATGGAATATCGACATGTAGATATGTAGAAAATAATTTTTTTTAGGATTTTAATATTTGGTTTTAGGCCAGTTAGCCACAACTTTTGAAAATTTCAAAATTATCTGGAAGAGAAAGTTTTAAGAAAAATATCTTACACCTACTGAAATGTCTCTGAGAGAAACGTTTGACTATGGTTGACTTTTTAATTGTACTGAGAACACAAAATGAAACACATCATAAGAACATTAAACATGCAAAACTATTTTGAAAGGAAATATTAGATGCTGGGGGCCAAAATTATAAAAACAGGACATTTTGGCAATGTCAAAATATTCCTATCTGCCAAAATTTAATTTCAGCAAATCTAATAGGACTGTGCAAAGCATTTTCATTTCAGAACATCTGCATTTTTAAATTCTATTATTTTTTTTCTGGCCAGCAGTAGCATAATAGTGATTCTAAGAATATATGATTAATCTACCTGTACCTGCACATCTTCCTAGTGAAGATTAAGAGAATATTCTTAAAATCAGTTTCTATTTTGAGAGGCATTGAAAGAGGTTTCAATCAAATGCAAAAGAGTTCCATTTAGACACAATTAAAATAGTCAAGGAATTATAAAATATGTTCTTATAATGATGTAAGAATATGATAGACACAAGAGTTGTCTCAGTGAGTTTTGTTCTTAATCTTGGCATCAAAAAATTGGACTGATGCCACCTTATTTTAGTTATTTAAACATTATTCCAGAGCTATATTTGTCTACAGTTACTGAGGGGAGAGAGGCGCTTCCAATGTAAGATCAATCCCAACCAAAAATAGGTGCCTAAGGTACATGAGATAAGTTTTCCTCTGTAAATTTATGCAGCTTGGGTGAGGTGTCTGCAGAATACTGTCACATTTTGGCACAGAATTCCAGTTTTTGCAAAAAGTTGATAATAATAGAAAAGTGAGACAAAAAATACCTCACAAGAAAATGAAAACAATTCATGGTAAGTGTTTCAGTAACTTTTGATATTTCTTAGGACATCACTTGCAAAACCTCTGCTCAGAGTGATGTCTCACCCTTCTGCCCCTGTGATAAAAGAAAGAAAATGCAAGGAAAAGAGATTTAAAGCAGAACAGGTCTCGCTGCTTCCACACAGCAGCAGTGAAAGGAGCCCTGATGATGCTCTCAGGCAGGAGGCTGTGCTGATGAATGTGCTGTCGGAGTTCAGGCTTGAGCTGGTGAGTATCGAGCTTCTACCTGTGTGGTGGTTTGCTTCATACATATAATGAGACAGAGAAGATCTTGCATTCACTTTACATAAGATGTGAAAACAAAGAACTTCTGTTTCATTTGTTTTAGCTTGCAGAGGACTTGCAACCAAAAGAACAGCCATTGTAAGAGCAAATCTTGTAACACGATGTGTTTTTCCCCAAACGACCATCCTAGTCCTTCATTATCTGTTAAGCAAAGTCCTCTGACATGTCTAGGACAGGATTTAAGCATAAATGGTTGTCAAATGACTCTCAGTCTTGTGGTATGCTGTAGGTCTTATGGGAGTAGAGTGGAAAACTTGTCTTTAAATTAATCTGAGTAGAACTTCGAGAGGCTGCATGGATCTCAAATTTGTCTTCAGGGTATACAACAGTTTGCAAGACTGCTACTTTTTTGTGACATAGCTTTTATGGGGGTAGAGCCAGAATATTAAGCTCATTACTTCCAGATGGAAAGGTTGGACAAGACAAAAACCCTTGGCTTTGGGACTATGGACAGAGTGGTGTGATATGGACATGACATATTGAAGTAATCTAGATAGAAGATACAATGTTAGCCAAGGTTGTCAGTTGGATACTTTTTAAAACATTATATGGTTTGTAACAAGGTATTGTGTATCCTTCAAAACCCTCCAGATTGAAATCCTGGAAAGACAGTGGGGAAAATTGTGATTATTTTGCTTAAGTTACTAGAGTTCATTTTATATATATTAAGAGCTTGGCATCATTTGCCTGCAAGAAATTCCAGGCCAACAATTTATACTGTATGAGCAATGTACATGATGCTAGCAGCACTTAAATGAGTCCAGGTGCTCATTTGTAACTTGGGATCTTGTGTGTTCTTATTCATGGGCTGTACACCGATAATAGCGAAGTGCCTCGGACGAGAATGCGGCTCAGCTATGTCTCAGGAACCACACATCTGTTTACAGACCTTTCTTCAGGAAATCCTTACGGCTACACTGAGGCCTTGCCACCAGGGGGCATGAAAAGTCCGTAAGATTTATCACTCTTCCACCCTCTTTTGCTTTGGATGTTTTGCCAGGGAAGATTGCTCAAAGCCCATTTAGCAGGCAGGAGCCCCATTGTACATATTCAAAATGTGTATTAGCTAAGTGAGAAGCAGGAACAAAGGGAGACACACTACAAGGACTGGAGCAGACCGGCACACTGGACATAGCTTTTCATGTTATTTTTATTGTTCAGATGAGCTGTATATCTGCTCTTGAATACTGTGTGAAAAATGCTTGTTCATACGCATTGGACATTTATGCTTTCTCTGACTTCATAGAACATATATCCAAAAAAAATTCACTTTAGCATTTAAAACAAACCCATATTTTTTCCTTTTTCCTTTTAAAACAAACCCAGATTTTTTCCTTTCATGTGCTTTCACAGCTCCAGTGATGAGCACAGAAGTCTTTGTCAGAGACTTGGATAAACCAGAGGTGACTAAATTTCTAAAAAGTTTTTCAAGACCACATCAGAGAGGTATAATACTAATTCCTGTGCCATTCACTACTGTTGTCCAAATGCACTTAAGAAAATGCTTCATTTTACTCTTATGATTACAGCCTCTTACTCCTTTGGCTTTGAAGACAACCTGTCTCCATTAATAAAATTAGTAACTCAATCACTTTATCTAGCAGGACAGGCTCAGTAAGCTCCTAAAATTTTCTCTATTGCCTGTTCTGTATGGAAAATAAAGTAAATACAAATACAGAGTTCTTCACTCTAAAGGGAAGCTTTGAAAAAGATACGTTATGACTCTCAAGGGAACTGTGAAAATTTGGGGAAACACAAGGGGCATTCTGTAAGGTAAATAGGTCTATCTGTTAGCCTGTTTCTCTTTAATGTTTGAAGGGTTTCATTCTTATCCATGTATTTCACCCTTATCCTTTGCTTAATGTTCTTTTGTTCCCTGCTCATTGTCGGGAAAGGACTATTAGTGAAATTGCAATGAAGAGCTGATCATACCTTTCCCACATGCACCAACCTTTACAGAAGGTCTCATCAATAGGTCCAACAGGACACTGAAAAGCACACAGGTGTAATGTCTGCAGTCAGCCTGCTGTGCAACTGCTCAAATCATGTACAGGGAATTTTCCAGGGCTGTGGATTAAAATATTAGTCACAGATAGTGTATCTTTTTAAAAAATCTTTACTATTCCACTCTTTAAGTACTGAGAACATTAAAAAAAATAAGGGGACAAGGGCTCCATTTTAAAGAAAACAGTAATAAACAGACTGATGTAGAGCCCTGGGAACACCAGAGCATGCTGTGGCAGTAAGTAATAGCCATTCCACTTTCAGTAACTCTTAGCTCTGAAATTTTTTCAGATGACCTATTTTCTGGAAAGGCTGTAATGTAATTCTTAAAATCTGGGATTGTTTTTCACTTAATTGGCTTCTACTCACATTAAGTGAAATCTATTCCATCATTCTCAGAGTTACAGAACTAGGTAACAAATAAAAAAGAAAAAAAATATGGACTGATTAGTTCTATTTTAACCTGACAAGACATCAGGAAATTTGAGCTGATAAACACTGTTATATAACTTGGTCCTATCTGAATTAAGGCCAATAGCTTGTTCTCAGACAAAGTATATCTTTGCAACAGGGTCTGAACCTGCATTTGAAAATAGAATAAGATGAATGCTTCTCTTTTTCATGTAAACCCACAGGTTAATCACAGTTCAGCCACCTTGAAACTATCCTACATTCTTTTTGAAAAAGAACCCATGGCATATGACCTTATTAGGGGAGTTCACAGACTATAGAAAAAATTAATCTATGAACAGACTTAATTATTTAAATTTCAGAGACAGGAAAAAACTCCTCAGTCATCCTGAAAGAAATATAATGAGACACAGTAATAGAGACCAAAATAGATGTGATCAATATCTCTCATAAGCAGAAAATAAGACTGTAAGAACAGTACAGTAAAAATTTCAGGAAGTACTGAAAGATGCTCAGACATTGTTATCCATCAGGTCAAATTAAAAACATATTGGCTGTATTTATCACCCCAAATCTTGAATTTAGAATTATTAAGTACAAAGAAAAGGAAACTGGCAACAATGGTCTTTCTTCTGTGCATTATCATGGACAAAATAGAAATGGATTGAAATGCAGATTTTGAAGGTGGTGGAGTGTCCTGGGGTCACTGTATGATACTGTATTCCCTATCATCTGTCCTATGCCAGACATGAGTTCTGTGCCCTTAAAGCTAGGTCGGGGAGAGGGGAGGGAGCCGGCGCAATTCTTTCAGCGGCTGTGTTCAAAACACAGATAACTCGCTCGCTCGCTCCCCAGCTCTCGGCCTCTGCAGCAGGGAAGAGAGTTGCAGTCTCTCGCTTTTTAGCTAGCTTCTTGTTCGTTAGCTGAAGCACAGAGTTTTCCTGGGACTTTGACTTCTTCTTTTCTTCCAGACTGTTCAGCAACACCAGAACATCACCGGGAGGCCCTACACCGCGGCCCAGAGGGGCCCACACTGAACCCCANGTGGCTCAAGCCACACCCCGGCTCCGGAGAGTACAAGCCACACCTACAGAAAGAACTCAGGTTTTCTCCACAGAGAGAGGTTTCATTATTTAACATTATTCATTCTGTTTTGGTGCCTTCATGCACCCTGCTTGTTAAATAAATAGCTCTTTTTTCACTTTCCTCTGAGAAAAATTTCTTTCTGAACCTGTGGGGGAGAGGCGGCTGAAACCTGCCTTCTGTGGAGGAGACGTTTCCTTCCAGAGCATTCCCCTAATTTGTCTCAAACTGGGACATGGAGAACATGCAAGGAGAGGGCTGAGGATGTCAAAACAGTAAACTCATGATGCAGTGGTGGGATTTCAGCAGCCGTGTAATGGTTCATGGAGCCAATAACTCTGAACCTTGTTCATTGCAAAGAGGTTCAGCTATGCACGTTTTGGGCACAAAACCCTTTAGACTAAAAAACCCTCGTCAGAGTTCCCACAGCCATGGGGCTCTGCCCTGGGATGGGTATGAAGCTATGTGTCTGGAAAGAAAACCACAGCAAAGGAGTCAATGTACACCGCATTTTATGCTTCAGTGAAGCATGGAGTAAAACTCAGCAGACATTTGTCTTTTAGGACCATCATTTACCTCCAGACTGCAGGAGTGAGAGAATAGCAATGTACTGCCAAGGACAGAAGGAAGAGATGGAGTTTCACTGAGCTGTGAAAAGAGATGGTCTGTCCACAGGCAGGGAACCTGTGCTTCTTCACAGTCTGTGTGATTTCATTACATCTCAGTTCCCTGGAAGCACAGTAGCATATCTCAACACTGCCTGATGCTTAGATGACACCAGTTTTAGCTGCACCGTGAAACCCTGACACCACGTTCCAGTATCCTTGCACTTCCTGTGGTGCTGCAGGGTAATTTACAGACAGCAAAATTTTAAGAAAGAATAAGTGGAAAATTAACTGGAACTGGTAGTTCTTCCAAAAATAAGTGTGTAGGACCCAGATGGGATGCAGCCAGGACATGCAGGATGAGTGACCGCAACTACCAAGCTGATTCTCTGGCCTCTGTAGGCCTAGTAGAGGCAGTCCTAGCAGGAGCAGTCTAATCCCCAATGAATCTGTTCCTCTGAAGGATGAGCATGTCAACCAGAAGCAACAGGTTTTCCATGGGAATCACTGATATTGTGCTGTGTCTTATGCCCAAAGTCTAATGGGATGATCATAATGGTCCCCTTGACCCAGAAGATTGTGGCTCAGTGGTAGTTTGTAACAGACAAATACAGTAGCCAAGAGATTTAGAAAGGTAATTTTGACCAAAGTGATTTCAGACAAACATCAGTGAAAAACTGACACTGAGAGGATTCCCCTCCACAAGCAGATACATCAAATTAAAAGACACAGTTACTTGCAGGAAACAGAAAGATTCTTTCAAGACTTAAAACTTGGGAAAAGCATCAGCTACAGACCGATTTCCTGCAGCTTTTTAAAATATGTTTTTGCAACAGCTGTCTCAAGTTCTGTGGAAATATTCCAGAAGGGAATCCTGTCCCATGACAGAAGGACTGCTTTGATCACACTGATTATAAAAGCAGATACCAAAGGTCACAGTGACAGAAACTTTCTATTTTTTTTCTGAATGTGGAACCTTACATATTAACTGAGACTTTAGCTACTTGGTTATGTAAAATTGTTCCTATTCTCACCCTAAAGATTTAAACAACTTTGATGAAATGCAATTTGCAGCAGTCAGTACTCAGAATAGGCTTTCCTTTAGTGCATCAAGCTCACCTAACTGGGAGATCAGCTTGCCTTTGCTTTGCTGAGAAGGCAGAAGATGTAGGTGGAGTATTCTAGGTTGAAAATATTTGGAGGAAAGTTAAAAAATTTACCTTGATATTTCCGAATTGTTTTCTACTTCCCCACTCCTGATTACTAAAATATTCCTTTCTAAATTATGAGAATTCACCTTTTCCCCTTTATGCTACATTCTTTCCTGTGTTTTATATGGATCTTTTTCTTATGCCAAAACCACTGACAACAAAATATATGCCTTAAAGGGAAATTCTCTGCTTGAACATTTTTGAATCTCAGAAATCTAAAATTTTTCACCTTAATGATCTACCCCATACCTTAAGCTTCATATACTTCCACACAGAATGAAACAAACCATGGCAATTGGAGATATCCAAGGGACTGAAGCAGAAAGTATTTTATTTACTTTCAACTGACTTTACACAGACACAGCAGTTTGTGAATCCTGTCCAAAGCAGTTTGTGAGTTATGACCATACTGCATATTAAGGCAGAGAAAGAGATGTCTGAAAGATCCTTTTATCATTCCTGCAGCATATGGAAAGATAGAGTGAATATCCATCCTTAGCTCTTCCAGTTACATTACAGGTTTATTACTGCTTGCATTCCTGTTTTGTGTGTGAGTTGTGAGACTATGTACAGCATGGACTAATACAGGATGAGGGAGACAAAGAATATCCTGCTATTGCTATTTGTACTTCACAAGCTGGCAACAGCAAAAAGGGTCCATTTTTCAAAGCTGTCAGAAATCTGGAGGCAACAACACTTAGGTGCCTCATGTTTACTTTCTTGCTTGGTTGCTATGTGAGTTTTCTTAGGAAGCTAAATCCTGCACTGGCAAACAAATAAACACTTTGTTCGTGACCCTGATAAGGAAGCCCAAGGGTCGAAGGAAGAAAAGGGGATCACTGTGTCTTGGTTACAGTTCAGCTTCTCAGACAGGGAACAAGAGAGGGCAGACAGACTGCCCCTCTTTCTTATCACTTCTCTTGGATTTTTGGGAAGTAGGTTTCAGTGCTGAGGGACACAAGTGGGAGTGAACCAGGTGAAAAGTTTCCCACACCAAAACCAGTTGCCCTTGAGAGAGATGGTTGTTCCTGGTCCTTTCTTTTTCTACCCAAACTGGATGCAAACAGCAAGGAGTCCCTGTTTCTCTCAGGGTAAACCTCAATCCTGGTATCTTCTGCCTATACAGATCCAAGCATCCAGCTTCTCCCAGATATGAACTACCAATTAAAATTGAGCAGAAGCTGGAAACCACGAGAGGGAGAAATTCCCAAGACTGCATGCTCCACAGTACCCACAGGAGACCAGAGGGCAGCTGATCCCTCCCTCCCATGCCATCCTGCCCATTTTCCATGACCATTCAGAAGGCAGCTGTCCTCCTTGAGGCACGGCGGCCTCTTGGTGCTCAGAACTGGCAAGTGGTGTGGTAGAACACTGTCACTTTGGGGATAGCATTGGCCATGGTCAGCATTCCCATATGCTTTTCCCTTTGTGAATCTGCTGCTATGCCCCTTTTGGTAAAGGGACTTGGATTCATAAGTCATTTAGGAGCTTTAACATATTTCTCCCAAAGTAACTGGCCTGAGGTCACAGAGGAAATCTGTAGCAGAACTGGGAAATAAATCAAGATCTGAGTCCCAGTCCGGAACCTCAGACACAAAACTACCATTTTTCCAGGCTTAAATATGTGATGAGTTCTTTTATAATCATATAGTTTCCTTTCCAATGCCTAAAGTTTTCTTGCTACAATCATTAAACTACTAGCTGTCCACTTTTAACAGTTCTGCAAGAATTCTTTCATGTCAGTAGTGTTTGATAATAGGCCACATATGAGGTTCCAAACTTACTTTTTCCATTATTAACCTTTCATTTACTGATATTTCCCTCAGTATGTTTTGTTCTCATACCCTGCTGCACCATATGTTTATAATCATCTGAAACTTCTGAGTAATCCCATTATTTTTCTATTCTCTCACACATCATAAATGTGGGCTGAGTTCCAGAATAATTTATGCAGGATTAAAACATGGAATTGGCTTCAATGCTTCATCAATGATGTCTTTAGAGTTTATCTCCCAAATTTGTATCCTTTTCAGGGCTAGAAGTCTGGGAGATGGAGATCACAAACACATAGTCACACACACTCACACACATCTTGAACAACAAAGTAAGTGAAAGCCGATGAAAAAACAAGATTCTTCAAGAAAAAATACCTCATTCAGTACATATTGAAATCCAGAAGAAGACTTCCTTCCACTTTGCTGTGCATCACACTAGCTCTCTACGTCTAATAGGGAAGCCTGAAATAATAATTGTACTGATGAAGTGTAGGATTGTAGAAAAGTTTTTCCAAAGGGCAGGCACAAGCAGTGAGTGTATGACAAGAAACAGTTGAGTATGTGACAGGAGAAATAGTAACTGAGAAAAATCTGGAAGCCTAAAGAGAACAAGGTTCAGTCTATAAACCCAATGTGTGAGGCAGCAGCCTACACCTCTCTGAGTCCAGTGGTTTTAATTAGCCTGTTTTCCTTTGCTCCAAAGGAGAAAAAGCATCAAAAGTCCTTCCTTCAGAGAGTCCACTGCCTGCAACTCCCAGTGAACGAGCTGGTTTGGCTGCTTCATTCTTCAAATTCAGTGGCAGGCCAAAGGAGTCCCAAAGGCTGTGTGACCAAAGTCACCGAGGTGATGAGAGCACTGCAAGTGCAGATGGGGCCACAGGCTGCAACAGGGACCTCAAAGCCAAGCACAAACAAGTGGCAATAGAGGCAGGAGCAAGCTCTGAAGATAATGAGGGAGGACAGGAATCACCAGGAGCAGCACTTGCTGGAGGCAGCTTTTGGCAGCTGGCTCAGGGCTTACAGTCAATTTTAACAACCATTCTACCAAACCTACTGAACCATCTCCAGCTACAGAGCTGTGGCTTCAGGCGGTGGGCCAAACATCCATCATGAAGATAGATGTGTTCCCCTCAGCATGAAGCCTTTGTTCCAGTAGATGAGGTAGGCTTTTAGTAAGACAGAAGACATAAATGTAGCATGAAAACCCTAGGTTCCTTCAGACAAGTGCAAGCTTCTGCCTATAAAGAGAAAATCAGATGTTTCCTAGAAACCAGCTCTATTCCAACTTATTTATTACTTTTCTAAACTCCCACAACCAGCATTGTGATTTTAAATGGTAGGTATTAGCTTGAAACAAAAATAATTTTAGGAGATCTTGGGTGAACACAGAAGTTATTTTTTTAAATTATGAAAACTCATTTCTTGACCCATTCAAAAAAAATTACTTGTTCACTGAACCCTAGTGACTTTCATATGCTTTTGGATATGGAAGAAGAACTGACAGCTGTGGTCAAGGACAGGTGAAGGAACACGTTTGGGGTGTGGAGGGAGACCAGGATCCCTCTTTGGTGCAAACTGACTTGTATGTGTGTTAAATTGTGGCAATGACTTTCTGGGGTAGGATGCAAAAATTGAAATGAGGAAAAAATAAAAGATTAGCTCATAGAAATAAATGAAACAAGTGGGAAAGGCAAGAGTGGGAAGGATGCTAAAAAACTAGGTCTACGTGAGAGAGGACATAGAAAAGTCTTTGGCCACAAGGTCAAAATCTTCTCCACACCCCAGGCTGCACCTTAGCAGTGGGATACACTGTGTCTCTTGTATTTCAAGAGAATTCCAGCAAGAGAGAAAATGAGTTTGAAAAAGAAGGCCCTTCAGAAAAATATTTCAGTAATTTGGAGTAGGCTAAAAGGTGTGACGCAAATAGAAAAAGGAGGTGTATACAGATTGAGATAACTGGAATCAGCTTAGCATTGGTCCTAAACTCATCCCAGATGAGAGAGGTATCTTATGAAAAGATTTTTATTTTGCAGCTAACGAATATATAGTAGTGACTTCATATGACAGCTGTAAATGTCACTTCGCTTCATTTTGTAACTTCTGAGTGCAGGACATCAAAACCAAAACCCTTTTAGGCCAGTCTTCATCTGTGTATTTTTTGTATCTGATGGGAAACAGTCTGTCCCTACGTTTATTACATGTTACTTATGGGCCTTTCCAGTCTGGACTAAAAACTTTCACAGCACACTCCTGAAGACACTTCACCCCTTGTGGTGCCCTTCTGGGCAGTGGAACTGAGTGTTACCTGATGGGAAGGGGTTGTGCCGCAGCATTAGGATGAGAGGCAGTGACAGGGTGTCGGCAGAAAGTCCGGATAACAAGGATTAATCAGGCAGTTCCAGAAGGATTCATAATGATCTGATGCACAGGGCTAGGGCTGCAACAGCTCATTCTTCTATTTTTAAAGAAAATGAGGTCTGCAGTTCTCTACAGAGGGAGGAACAACATCCGTATGAGGAAATTAGGGCTGTGATTTGTCCCTGAGGCCATCTGGCATGGCATGGCTCACATCCATACCCTTCCAAAACAAAGAGAAGGGTGGTCCTCAGCCTGTGTCACCTGAATTGTGCCCAGGCATTATCCTGGGTGGTGTTTGATGCCAGAAACAGTACCAGAGAGCCAATTTAACTCTGCAGATAACTGGGTGACAGTACTAGGTTGGTATCCAGACCTTGGTTAGTCTGCTGATAACGTCACTGCCAATTAATCTTATCTTCTCTTTCAATACTGCTTGATACTCTATCTTCCTTGGCAAAATATTTACTGAATAACAACAAAATCAACAACCATAACAACAAAAAATTATTACCTAAATATTTATCTGGAGAAGGTCAGGAGGGCACTGGAACATGTACTTAGACAAAGAAGGTAAGATGACACTGCCTGGATGATGTCAGTATTCTTATTTGGACAACTGGCATGGTTTTGAACCATTTACTGCCCATAAGCTGATTTTGTAGTGATTTTCTTGTGTGCAAGTTAGATTGCATTTAAAGGACAGTACACTGTACCGTGTCTCCCAGGGTGCATCCAAAACTTTCTAACTCTTGAAAATAAAGGTTTTTAAAATTATGTTTTTAATAGCCTCAAACCATTATTATTAAATGCAAACTAAAGTTACAGCAATGAGTAAAAATAATCCCTTTTTTTTGAAAACCAAAAGTGCAAAGTTGAAAAAATGGTGAATACGTACTCTGATCACTATAAATTTTAAAAAAATGGGGCAAATATTATGCTTCGAACTTATCAGTGAGAGTGCAATGCAGACAGCTCCCACAACTCTGAACATTACAGACTACAGCTGTTGGTGGCTGTGGGTTTTCTGCCTGATGACCTTTCAGGAATCTGAAGAGCTGGAAGAAATATTGTTGCAGCAATAAAGTCATATTTGGGTTGGAGAGGTCTGAGGTGGGCACTGCTGTGGTCAGTCCCTTGTGAGAAGCTGTGGTTTGGGTTCTTGAGGACCTTGCATTTCCAGTCTGATAGTTCTCTGGAGATCTGGGGATACAGACACAGAGCCACTTGAAGCTGCAGGATGAGAGTGGGAGGGAAGTTTGAGTACAGCTTGTTTTCCATAAGAGCTGCTTGTCTGTTCAGAATCACATTAATCTCCCCGCCCTTTCCCACTGACTCCTGGGTCATTGCAAGGTTTCTCTGTCGACTTCTTGCTCATGGAAAGACTGTTCTCTGCCAGTTCCTGGCCTGCGTTTTCACATGTTTAGCTGCAGTTCTGAAAAGTTGTGATTTCTCCAACCATTTCATCACCCTCAGATCTTGCAAGACATTTTGATAAGGGAAATGTACCCAAAAGCTGCTTTGTTAAATCTTGCTCATAGTTCAAAAAATAACCAAGGATTTGTTTTTCCTCCAGTTTCTATCACAAATAAAAAACTTCTGTCTTAAAATGTCATCCTCATAATCTCTCATCAGCCTCAAGGGAGCTGAAGATACGAAGTCCTTTCCAACCTATGTTTGCATGCCCGAAAGTCCTATTGCAATGAATAATCTTTGCATTCCAAAGGTCTTTGCAGCCAACTGCTTCAAGTTGCTGGCTTGATATTTTTCATGTAGGTTTCTGTCACAGAAACAGTGAGTTTGCAAGCTTAGACACCAGCTTTGTCTTTATGTGCAGGAAATGTTGAGATAGGATGAGGGCAGGACTATTTCACGAAATAGGGAAGCAGGCACTAGACAATCAGGGCAGGTAGGTGTTCTGGGCACTGACATCTCTGCAGCTGTAATTCAGTTATAATATTGGAGATTTTGTTGCTGATCCAGGGGCTCAGGGAGCAGGAAAAATGCTTAGGAGGTCTAAGGGGAGCAAAGCAAGATATTTTCTGTTGTTAGTTACCTGCTGTTTTGAGGCTGTGGGAAAATTTAGTCATTTATTCTGGAAGAAGTGAAAAATATATAGTACCGTGTTAACGGAGCTTACATGTTCATTTCATAGGCTTTTCAGGCACAAGGCTCGTGATGAAATAAGTGAAGTTTGGAAACTGCTGCTGAGTCCACTTGAAGTTAATATGACTTGAATACACTTGTTAGCTGGCACCTGTGGTACAAGGAGAACACATTCCATGGCCTTGCACTGATCGGTACCACAGGATGGGCTTTAAAAGTTCCTCCAAGGTACCCTAAAAGCAGTTCAGTACATGACCAATGGAATGATTTTAAATGTTCTCCATAAATTCTTTTATTCCTAGTTTCTGACGCACTTAATGGAGGATACCAGGCAAAGTGACCTGTGTTGGATCTGGAGCTTTGGAGGGGAGCAGGGGATTGGAGGCAGAAGATCCTGCAGCCGGAGGAGCATGAAGGGTCAAACACTGGGTGTGTAGCAGGAGAGTTGTAAAAGCCACTGGGTACTGCAGGGTAATTAGACCACGCCTCAAACAGAGTGCACAAAAGAAGGGAGATATGGGAAGGGTTGTAAGCAGGGTGAGAGGGAAGGGATGGAAATAGTAGGACTGAGATACATAAGTGCATGGGATAACAAATGGCAAAGTTTCTGATACTGTAGTCAAGAAGTTGTAAGATTTCCCTGAGTAGACACAGAGGGCATGGTACATGTGACTGTTCCCAGACACATTCCTGCCATTCATGAGTCTTTAACTGGTTTTCTGGGAAGTCATGGTGTTAAATCTGGCTTTCTGGACTAATTCCAGCAAGAAACATCTGTGTTTCAACCTATCTGCAGCTAATATTTAACAGTGAATTTTACAGGAATTTGAATTTATAATCAAATATTTACAAGTCACAGACATTACGTAATACTTATTGCACAGTAGTAAGTAATGAAGATATCAGGAACAGTCTGGGACAATCTGGGCAGGCTATTTGAAAGTCATAGTGATACAGTCTGTGAAATCAGACTTGGTCCTAATCTTATACTATAGCAACTACTATGGAGATGCTGATGACATCTCTGTGCTGTTGCCACAGTGCATTCTTCCAAAATGCCCCCTGTTGCCTGCTGGAGTAGCCCATGCCCTGAGAACCTAGGACAAAACCAGGCAATGCCATTCTTCACTGGGATTGTGGACCATGCTAAAATGAGACTCAGAACTGCACTGTTTGAGCTTCTGTTGACAGAGAAAAATAGCTGAGCACGGAAAGTATGTACAAAAGAAGTACACCTGACAGCTCCAATATTATACAGTTTCACCACAGAAAACCCTGCCGATAATGAGGTTTTATTTGGAATAGCAAGGAGGTTTTTTCTCTTCGGTAGTGTGAACTATGTAAAAATGTCTGGATGCAACATTCTTCCCTATCTTGCTCTGCATAATATGTGATGGATATCATGTGTATTTTTTCCCTGTTCTCTAATTGTTTGCCTTGTCCCACAGGCTCTCCATATGATGGCAAGATATATTTAATTAAAAAAAAAAAGGCATTTTTCCACTCTAGGTCATAGACTAACCCAAATATAGTGACAGAGAATATATATGGACATCTATCCAGATCCTATAGGTTGAAGTATTTTAAAGACAAAGATTAATCCTTCCTGCCTAGCAGACAGATACTTTGTGAAAATAGAAAACAGAGGAAAATCATCTTCATATTTCTATGCACTCTGTAATACCTAGAACTGGGTGCTCTTTCCTGGGACTGCAGCACTCTCCCCACTCTGACATTTCCCCATCCCCATCTGGAAGAGCTTCTGCTGTCAGCTCACCCTCCATCACTGCGTTCTCCAACACTTCCAGCCATGGAAACATCTTTGTGACTGCAGAACAAGTCTTTTGGACCTAGCAGAGCATCAATGGTTTTCTGTGAAAGAGCAGGATCATATTTTCTCAGTCATCATTTTTGCAGGGTTTCGGCTTCTGAGCTTCTTCTGGTAGCACATGATGAGAAAGGCTAGATGAACTTTAAAAGATATTCCTGTGGACAAACTGAGGTCAGAGATTGCCATCTCACTATGGACACAAGTGTTGTGTCTGAGTCTTAGAAAAGGGGTTGTGGAAGCAGTTTCCCCCTAAACATTTTAGGATGACTTTGGTTCCTCATTGTGTTTTCTTAATGGATTTGAATGACATGAACCCATTTTTTCCTCGTGCACTGCTTAGGATGACTGTGGCTATATCTGTACTAGCAGGGTAACCTGAACAACTGCTCATTTTTAATTTTTAGAGCAGTTTCTGATCTTCCCAAACAAATTGCAGCCACTGTTCATAGTTTAACAAGGACTAAAGACTGTTCTTGGTAGGCGGTTTGGATGTACCTGCCATGCTTTAGAGGTTATGGGAATTCAACACAACAGACATGGCCAGGCAGGGACTCAGAGACAGAGGATGAGCTGTAGCCCTGCTTAGTCCAAAGATACCTGACCTCCAGTAGTTGATCTTACAAGGGTTCAGTTAAAAGTGAGTGATAATGTGCACAGCACTGCAAACCTGAGCTGTTTCTCTTCATCCAGTGATCAGGAAAGATGTGACCAACAGGGTCACGCAGAAAAATTTGCAGGAGTGTGAAACCAAAACTATCCCAGTGATGCCCCGGCGAGCAGAGGCCCCTCAGAGCTGGGTGGTTTGAGCTTTCTTTTCCTGTTTTCTGTTCTCCACCTCTGACCACAATCTCACTTGGCTGTCTGGGTTCCTACCAAGAACTGAAAGTTATTTTGGTCCTGGATAAAAAAAAGGGATGTAAATAATGGAATATCAGCACTCCTGTTATATCATCAAAGCATTATGACACTGATGAAAGACAATGACCTGTACCATGTTATGACTCATGACTAGAGTTTGTTAGAGACCAGTTGACACAAAAAACCATGTAAAATAATTTTAGAATTTGTCTTGTGTAAATGTTAACACAATTGTGGGGCTAGATTATGGATTTTGTCCTTGGAGTTTGTGGTTGAATGTATGACTAGGGTTCTGTGATATCATAATGAAAATAACAGTAGTGTCACTGTAGTCTAGGGCATTGCTGAAGATAATAGGAAATTTTTTAACAGAGGAAGACAGTCAAGGAAAAGCTAGACGTGTTCTGTTATGCAGAAAATGTTCTCATCTCAAAAAACCCCATGGCAGCAATTAAAAAAAAAAAGCCCTAAAAAAAGCACCCCACCAAAATCAGTCCAAAACCCCAAGCCAAACTAGAAAGCACTGGAAGCATTGAGAACTAAAACATGCAGTAGGCTGAGGAATAAAATACTATTATTCAAAGCATCCCTTTGTAGCACTGCAGTACCTCTGAGGTGCAGGGGAAGTAAAAGAAAGTAAGCCAATCAAGTTTTTAAGTAAGATTTTTAGTATCATATTTTAGTTTAGAATTTCAGGGAAAAAAATAATTTGTGGAATTCTTTGGATTATTATATCAGCTGCACATACCTGTTTTATTATTAAAAAGGAGCCAGACATCCATATCACTAATTATAAATACATGGATCCAGGCAATGCCTAGATAAAAGCTGTCAAGAGGAAACAATATAATAATGTTTTTCATCATAATAACAAGAGGACTACAGAGAGATATAAATTTTTCCTTTTGGGATACTCCAGCATGAACATGTGTGAGCAGGTTGGTGGGACCTCACAGGCAAATTAGAGTGCTGCTCTCTGGTATGCAGCAGGGGCACAGCACAAAGAGAAGGATGAGACAGAGGGAAGGACATCAGTGTGCACATCCATCTTTGTTTCATTGCTGGCCAGAACACTTCACAATTTCCATAGCTGGGAACATATAGCCTTTAAAATATTATGTATTATCTAATCTATCTACAGCACAAGGTTGAGGACTAATGATGGGGGAAACCACGTACCTGTGGATAAGTCTCTTTTGGAAGGCTTTCAGGGTCCTCTGCTGACTCCATTCTAGACACCAATCTCTTGGAAACTGTAGGCTGGCAGTTTGCCGCACATGAATGTGAGGACATTGGGAATCCTTGTGGCAATGAAGATGGCAAAGTCACACTGCTTTATGGGGTATTGTCACAATAGGATTATTAAGGAAGATGATAATAAAACTGCTGTGATTGTATAAAACAATCCCTTCTTTATATCATGCCCACCAGAAGGCTTCAACCATGATATGTTTATCTGCTGCCATACCTCTGTGGGTGCATAACTTTTATCATCTCAATGTAAAAATGGAAGACAGGTCAAGCAACAGGTATCCTAGCGTGTCCAACATCACAAATGGTGAGAAAAATCCTAAAATGAAGACTTAAATCAGCGAGGTTCATCCTGAATTACATCTCAGTACTTACAAGTGCTTCACCATTGTGTTAATGGAGTCAAGTCTGTATTAATCTTCTCCAGGTGCCTTAGCTTTGGTGCTCAGCTCCCAGCTGCCTCAGTTTTGGCAGCACTAAGAAAGCCAGTGGTTAAATCATCCCCGTGCCCAGAAAGAAGGCACAAATTAAACACTGTTCCACTCAGCCCCCTCTCAGCCTACACCCTACAGAATGGGCTTCAGGCAAAATGTGGCTGTTCCCTGTCTTTTATCCCACACCACTGTCTGTCCTGCTTATAGAGCACCTAAGAGGTGCATCCCATCCTTAGCTCATTTGTGGGTTTGTGTAGGACCTGTGTGGGAGGGTGCATGGAGGGACTGGAAGGAGGGCTACCTCTATTCGGACAGAGTACAGTCAAAACCAGCTACACCAGCTGAAAAATGAGTAAAAAAGGGCTGTTCTGGCAGGGCTATTTTTAGCTTCATCTGGATCATATTAAGTATTCATTGGTGTCCAAGCCGCCCTTTCTCCCACTCAGTGATGCTAGAAGGCCAGATTTGATCCTTCCAAAAGACCTATGAAGAAGAAAGAGCAGTGACAGCCTTGATCCAAAACAATTGCTGTAACTAATGTGTTGTCAGTAGTGACAAATGAGGAGGAAATGTGATTTTTTCAGCTGTGAAAAAAAGGAATGGTCTAGATTCTTTGTTGAGCTGTGCCCTGGCTCCTCAGTTCCAAACCAGCATTTAGAAATGTGAATCCTAAACAGAAGGGATGCTTTGGTCCCAGAGGAGCAGGATTTTAGCCACATCCTTCCTTGTTCACCCATTTTCCATCATCCGTATCAGTCAGTTTTTTATTAAATAACTTGGATTTGACAAATCATTCTGACCATGCTTCAGAACTGGAACAGAACTGCCTTTGCCAATAGTGCAGGTCTCTGTTTTTCTGCAAACCCATCTTCTTTCACTGAGCAGGAATCTTTCCTGTGTCTCCATAAATACTTCTTGCCACCATACTAGCCTATATTAATTAAGAATTCTGCATGGTTGGAGCTTGGTAAGATGAACATGGATTTAGCAGACAGATTGACTACACAGTAAGTCAGAGTGAAAACAACTTTTTCTAGCACAGTCAGATATTGCTTATTGCCCCATGACAGGGTAATGTGTTACTTATTACCAGTAATGAAGGAGAAAAAAAGGAGCAGAAAGAAAGCACTGAGCAGAAGAAATTGTTTAAAAAAACCCCAAACTAAACCCAAAACCTCTTGCTCTTTGGGCACTGGCAGGTCACACAGTTAACTACATTGCTGCTCTGATATCTGATAAAGTGCAAATGGATTGAAGCACAGGAAGGTGTTCCATAGCACAAATATTTTCTGAAGCAGGAACTCTAGATGCTGCTAACAGACTGAGACTTGTATAACTCTCCTGCAAGTTTCTAGAAACTTGAATACCTTATAATTTTTTGTAACACACCATATTTCCTTAATGCAAAGTGCTCAAAAATAGCAATTAATGCTGTGATTTGTATTTACATAGTGGAGAGTATTAGGAATATGAGTGAGGTTGACAAAGATTGGTAGATGAACTGCTTTTCCAGTATCTATAAAGCTGAGATATTTGGCACTTGCTAGGAATGAATATTCCATATTGAGGATTTAAAACTTTCCGTAATTCTTACATATATAAGTTGCAATTTTGACACCTGCCCTGTAAAGTGCAAGTGTGAGGAATGGACTCACAGGCATAATCATCTTCCATATACTTTTTTGAATATTCATCTGGCTTTTCCAAATAATTACTCTTTGAATTTTATACATTGTTATACCAGGTGGTAAACTGCAGTGGAATAAACTGCATAGTGCCTTGTTATGTAATGGGAAAGCATGCAATCCCTGGCAATATATCCAATAAAATCTACACCTATCACCTCCTCCATATGAGTGGATTGTTTACTACACTTTGTGGGTTGGATTAGTGTTTTCTGTCTGCAGGTTTCATGGGCTCTGTCTTCATTGTGCACACCAATTTGCAGCTTTCCCTCATGCCAAGACACTTGCACATGGTTTTATCGAGGGTGAGAGTGATTTATTCAAAGAAAAATTTCTGTCTATGTTTCATGGTGAGTTTGGCAATAATTTCTTTTCCAAACTTGCCATATCCTTCAAGAAAGAGGAATTAGGTTTAAGAGGCTCTGCAGCTGTTTGGCATTTGATATTCAGAGCTTATTATTATTAGTGATTTGTGATCTCTAACCAATAAGATTATTCATTTCTCTAAACATTTTTTACTTTATTTTTTTCACAGGGAATGTAAAACTTTTCTCCTTTAAAGTCCAGTGAAGGGAGGTGAAGACATTTATTTTTCAAATGTCAATAAAATGAACTTTATATTATTATTTCAATGACTGATTAAAAATATTATTTATACTATACGAGTGCTTCCATGCATATTATAGGGTGTTTCATTTGTGATCCAGCTGAGATAGAACAGTTCCCTTTCACTTAGCAGTCCTAGAGAATGACCCCAAATTATTCATAGAACCTTATGCAAAGTAAACAGAAGTACCTCTGAATAACATATACGTTTATGGTTTTTCATTCTATGGAAAAAAGAGATTTGTGTTTGCAAAGGTTTTGGGAAGTCCTGTGGCTTGTTTGAAGCAGGAGGTCAAATAACTGAGCACAGTGATCTCGTTGGTGTTACACTCTGTGAATCTATAGTGAGCTACACTATGCACAACAATCACTGGCCTCATTCCACTGGCACCAGTGGCAGTGAATCCACTTCAACTGGTGGAAGACTTTGCCCAACATCCCCTCTTTCTCTGCTTTCACCAGAATGGGCAACTAAATCTTGCTAATTGAATTGTCCTGGGCAGGTTCTGAATAGGCCTCCCCATGGACTGAGTTAATGCAAATCAGTGAGTTTGTCCTCATTGCAGAACCAGCCCCGCGTGCTGAGCTGTGCCAGGCTTGGCACCGGCCATGAGCCAAGATGGGAAATGTGGTCATGGCACTGAAGGACAACAAAAGTCAGCAAGCTCTGCTTTCTAAGGAAATCTCTATATAGATGTCCAGCACCAGAGGTCAGGGCCATCAACTGTGTTATCTGAAATCACATCTCATTCAAACATTTTTTTCTTAATATGGATCTGAAGTAATGTTTCCTTTGGTACCTGCTTATGCTGGAGCCTCAAGTTGGTACAGGGACCACATACTTGGGCCAGCATTTTGCCTCAATGTGGATTGCATGTGGGTGATATTAATTGCTGCAGGTAATAGCTTATTTTGCCCTTTAACGCAGCATTCATCCAGAAATCCTTCAAGAACTATAGCATTGTTACTGAAGTATGAAAAGGCTCCTGAGGAGCATTAATTTAATTATTCTGCAGGTGAATAAATATGGCAGACCCTGGCGTGATGAAGCAGTCTCAAATCCTAGTCACCTGCCAAAGCCACTAGGAAATCTTACATAAAAGACACTAGGTTAAACTAAAAAGTCTTGTTAAAAAGTCTTTTTGGTTGCATTTGGTTACATCATTCTGCTGAGTACGGTAAGCTTTCACTGAAGACTTTTGGTTTGTTGTGTCAGTATGCCCAAAACAATGATTGTTGTGTTAAAAATCTTCATGGAAATCTGTGGTAAAAATGTGAATTTTCTATTTAATTCTTTGGCTTTTTCCCTTCTTTTCCAGGACTCTCTGTTCTGTAAAATGCATAGATGCTTCCAAGATGAGCCTCGCGCTCAGAGATACTCACAGTACTCCCAGGTTGCCACCAGTGGGCTTTTGGCCAGTTATCCCAGCCCACAGAACTGGCAGAGTATACTCAGGACTCTTGGCCAGGAACACAGAGCCATTCCCAAAGTAGAAAATTAGTCCTTAAAATAGTGATCTGGCCACTACAGCACAGGAACAGTTTCAGCAGTATGCTTGTAAGAAGCAATTCTCATTTCCATCAAAAGGTTTTCTGGCTGAAATTTATTAGATTAGGGTTGGAATAGGGATTTGTATCAAGTGTTCAAAGACAGCCTAGAGTGGCTATTAGATATGGACCTGGAATCCAGCAAACTGATTTCTACTACTGGCATATGAATATTCATGAAAAAATAACCTGAGTTTTCTGTTCTTTCAGTTCCTGTGTTTGTCCAAAGTGAGAGATTACATGGATGACATTTATAAAGCACCTTGAGACCTGCAGAGTACTAGTCTAACAGCTGGGTGTTATTATTGGTCTGTTCAGTTGATGTTTTATACTATAACCATAGCAATGCTATATCTGAATCACTTCCAAAGGTGAAAATAAACAATGTGGTTATTTAACATAATTTCTCCCATAAAGGGAGATGTGTATTTATTTTTAGTTCAGGCCTAAAAAATATTAGCAAAATCCAGATTGGAAGGATAAACAGAAAGGAAAGTACAAGGAAAAAGGTTGAATTTGGACTGAAAAGTGAGATTTGCATATCTCCCATTGGAATTAATTTTATTATTCTGACTTATAAATCTTACCTTATGTAAATGAGTTTCCCTGACTGAAAGGTTTCCAGGGAAAGGAGCTCCTAGCAGTGGTTAATATCTTGATGGGGAGAGAGTCCATTACATACGTTAATCTCTGTAGGCAAAAGGAAACACAGGGGTTCATCTTTTATGCATCATGAGTAAATGTTTAACACTGTGGGGAAGGCTTCAAAAGCTAAAAGAAGCAGTTGGTAGGAAGGCTTGACATGTGACCAAGGACAGCTGCAAAATCTTTTTCCTCCTGTATGATGAAAAACAGTTAGAAAGATTTACCTGAGACCACAAACCAGTGCTTTGTCAGGTTTTTAACACCATTTCAGAGAAAGTAAGTTACAGTTCTGTGTTTATTCTCTTGTCCTGTATTTCCTTGGCATCAGTTTTAAAGACTCTTAGAATTGTGGCATAGAGTCATCCCCACTTCTAGATCCATCAGGTTTAAAAAAAAAAGGTACGTGATGTCCCCAGTGATGTATCTGGCTTCTCTCGCAGTTGTACCTTCATAGCTGCCTTGCCCACCATATCCTACGAAAATTCATGATGTTACAAGGATACCTCCGTAAAAACCTTTTGAAGGAAGGATGAGGAACGAAGCCACAAAAGCTACTTCTGTTGGTATTCTATATGCTAACAGTACTTGCCCTGGGGAGTGATTTGAGCTCGAGGGGTGCAGCATGGTCACCCCCAGGCTGTCCAGAGCACACTGACCATACACACACAATATATCACTTGCCTGTGGATCTCCTCTGTCCCTGGGTTGTACCTCTGGGGCAGTGAGACTTGATTATTTTATATCAGTTTGTGGTGTTAAAAATAATTTCGACACTGTCCTGCAGCCCACTGGAAAAGCATTTTTATGGCATGAGACAGACACTGTGTGCTGCATACCTTGGAGCATGACAGCATATGGGAGTGCTTGAAGTCTCCAAGCACCCTGGCTGGAGAGGGTTACAGGGCTGTGTAGAGATCCAAGCCAGGTACATTTTTCTGTTCTGCCTACTGGTAGCAGTCTGGAAGCAAAATTTCCCCAAGAAATGCACCTGACGGTTTCTAATGGAACTAACTAACCCATTCCTGAAGGAAGCCCAGAAGTGAACTGCACTGCGTCTGCACAGGGTAGACTGCCATGGGACCACGATGGATGAAGGAAGTGGAGACATATGCATTTGAGAGTACAGACACATCCAGATGAAAAACGGTATGTACTCATGAGCTGAGTGAAGTTACAAATGCATTTCACAGTCTGGGTTCTGCAGAGGAGTCCACAGAGACAGAACAAAGACAGTGCCCTAAAGCAGCCAGTGGGACTGTCCCAAAGAGTCTGTGGAAACACAGGAACTTCAGCTAAAAGAGAGAATGATGCCAAAGTACCCACTCCTTTGTTTCTTCTTCTACACATGTGACTGTTTTTTGCTCATTACCACTGATGTCTTAAGCATCAAACACCAAGAACTCAGTCTCCATAAACAGTTGTTTTGAAAGATTAAATATATGTGGTCAGCTCTGTCTATGAAACGTTCTTTTGATGTGCAGCTACAGCAGCGAGCAGGAATCTGCAGCTGCAAGCAGAGGAGCAGAAGGGGAAAATCCAGATTTTATAGATTTATTTATTTAAAGCAAATTCTTTGATTCAACGTTGCAGTCAGCTCTGTCAGATATGCAAGTCACACTGAAGTGCTGATTGTTGCTTATTCTAAAGGCAGTTGTCACCTGCCACTTTGCACACTAGCTTCTCTCGGGTGTTGTACTTGAGCAGTGAGGTAAATCCAACAAGATTTATCCAATCCAGGGCAAAATGGCTGGGTCAATGGGTTGGGGCCAATTGTATGAGTTTTAACAAGGTGAGCCCTGCACTTGGATCACAACAACCCCCTGCAGTGCTACAGGCTGGGGCAGAGTGGGTAGAAAGCTGTCCAGAGGAGAAGGACCTGGGGGTGTTGGTCAACAGCATCTGAACATGAGCCAGAGTGTGTCCAGGTGGCCAAGAAGGCCAATGGCATTCTGGCTGTATCAGCAATAGTGTGACCTGCAGGACCAGTGACCATTGTCCTGCCTGTAAATCTCATCTCCAAAACAGACAGAGCCTCCATCTGAATGGACTACTTATTTTGGGTATCATAGTGGGTTATCCTTTACAGGTTTTTACACCCAAGGTTGTCCTGGTTTAGACACCTAATTCCAAAAAATAGTTATCAGTCATTAAAACAGCATACAGGATGGACCGATTTCTTGCAGGTCAGCTGAAACTCAGCTCAGTCTCTTCAGCATTTCCTCCTGACAGAGCTGGTGTTTTACCTCTCTGGGTGTTGAGCTCTGGGAGCTCACTCTTCTGTGATCAAGTCTTGTGATTGATTGTGCAGGTAGACTGGACAGATAAGTTTTGTCTTCTGATTCTTGTAGCCTGGGACATATCTGAATGTAAAGATTTGCAACACTGAGAGCTTGTCCATGCAGCTGAGAGTAGCACCCTTATAGGCACTCCAGTCACAGGTCATCAGTCTAGGGGGCATCTACTGTGAAGTTGTGGTGGGTTGACTTGGCTGGCCACCAGGTGTCCAGCAAGTCACTCCATAAATCAAAGAGAATTTAAGGAAGCACCACCTTCAAGTTGGCTCTGGCAAGATCTTTAGTGTTAGCAAACAGCATCACACTGAAAGCGGCAATACAGAAATGAAAGTGTCAGTGAGCTGACGCTGGGGCATGTACACCTTAACTCGTTAGTCTGCAGGCTTGATGCCCAAATACCTCGAGATATAGTCCTGATGACTGTGTTGCTGGGTTGTATTAATCTTTTTATTGTGCCCACCATGCAGTGTGTAGGATGTATGCAACTATCAGGACAAACCATTCACCCAGAAACCTTGCCTTGTTCACCTTTTTTTTGACACTAAAAAATTTGCAACAGGTGTTAGGTTATATACATCTTTTATATTCCTAATGTTTCAAGGAATCATGGGATTACAACTTACACACAGCTAAACTTTCTTTACTCTAATGAATAAGGAAAACAATATTTTTGTCTGGTGCGGCCTACTTAGCAGGAAGGTCTATGCTCAGCCAGTGTAGTGGAATTGAGCTTGACTAGTAAAAGTGTCAAGCAGTAATCTAAGCGGCAGCTTCTTCCAAATAGTAGTGCCACAATTAACACAAGTGTTTCTCCATTCCTCTACAAAATAGCTGCTTGTGAAGCCAATTTGTAATAATGACATCTGATGATTTGCAGACCAAACACAAAACAGTTATTCCATACTTTTAAATGAAGTAGAAGATAATTATTTTTGGAATTTTTATTAAGAGAGCCAGAAGCTGCAGACGTTTATGCTTATACTGACACAGATATATCTGAAGCATCAAAAATGGTAGATAAAGGAGCAGTTCAGTTTACATTTTCTTTCCACTCTGCTACTGCACAGAGCTGGAGAGAGCCGAGTCCCACTGTTCCTACAATGTGATATTATCCTTACAGCTACTTGTGTCAGCCAAGTCATATGGACCATGAATTTGAAGAATGACCTCTGTTTGGGTTATATTTTCACAAAATTTTAAAAACAACAGGATCATTTCCTTTTGTTTATCTATTCCCTTATTCAAATAGAATAACTTGAAATAATATGAAACATGTAGAGTTTTGTTATCAGTTGGACTAACTTACATAGGCATAGAACTATTCTAAGTATTTAGAGCCTTTAATTAGTATGTTTTCATGAACGGACGTTTCTAATCTCCTTGGACTTTCAAGCAGATGTTTCTGAATTAAAATCATTCTATTTCAAAAGACATCACTGGGCTTATTACAATATTTAAATAATACACTCCTTTTGATCATGGTATTGTGACATACCTCAGACATCTTCATTGTTTGTGCTATTTCTTCAGAGCCCCAATGAAATATTATATTTTGTTGGCTCTGAATCAAGTGGTTATGCTAGGCACTGATCTATGTTATGCAATGTTTATTAAAATCTACGCGATAAGCAATTTAAATCTATTATTATTACACAGGAGGCCTTTAAATTAATTTGTGCTGACAGAAAAACTACAAACTCTGACCTGCTTCAGCAGTTTGCCTGTGAAAGCAAGAGCAATTTTTCAAATATTATATATAAAAGATAAAAATCTACGTTTTATACTGTCTGTTCCAGAAATTACATTTGACTGGGGAAAATATTTAAGCAGGATAGCACGTGTGACCAGAAAGAGTGTACCAGGTATGTTGCAAAGGGACTGGCCACTTCACCTTGGTTTTACTTCAGCTCACATCTTTACAGACATACAATATTACGAACTATTACAGATGTGAGATTCCTCATCACTGCTGCAACGCAATGTTTAAAAGAACTATTGCCACAACTCTGCTGAAAAGGAAGTGCCATTCCTGAGCTGCCATTTGGATGTCTCCATTTTCCAGAGGAAGCAAATCTATTTTCTGAGTAAGAGGAGAAGTGAAACTTAAAAAGAAAAAAAAGTTTATGTTTATTAGCTACTATCTCTTGATATGCATCAAAATTCTTATGTGAAAACAAATACAGCAAAGGATAAGTTTCATCTGAAATAAGCTTAATTCTGTCCCAAGTAGTCTGAGCCCTAATTCAATAAACATTTATGTTTTGGTCAGCCTCAGAGGAATTTAGACATATGTGTCAGTACCCTGCTGAAAAAGGTTGTTATTCCAAATCTCTTGGATACTTTTTATTCTGTTTTATTTAGCAGCATTACCAAAGCTGTAGAATTCAGATCTCGAGGCTAGAATGGGCAGAATGTGCACATTTTAAATTTAGGCAAGAGGCCATTTCAGTGCAGTAGTCCAGACACCAGCTTGAAAATAGAAAAATGCCTCGTAAGATATGAAGGCATCAGTGATATCTGTCCTCTGTCACATGTATTTGTGTTTGCCAATGTATTTTACACAAAATGCATAATTAGCCCTTCAAAGCACATGGAACATTACAATTTTAATTTCCCCTGCCTTCCTAAAATGCAAAAGAAAAGTATGAGCATATCCTTCCTACTACTTCTAAACATTAGAAATACAAAAAACAGGCAATTTTACTGGAAAATAAGTTATGTATATCCGTCTACCAAGAAGTTAAACAAAAAACTCCCTTTACTCAAAATGCTCATTTGTTCAGTCTTTAATAACAACATATTTTAAGCAGTCTGATAAACATTCTTTATTTTGAAAAACTCCCAGCCTCCAGTTATTCTTCAAGACCATTAATTTATCAGTTTTTCTAGACAGCAGAAGATCCACATTTCTTGTCAGTGAAAAGGGTGTAGAAAAACATATCTTGAGCAACATTTAAAAAAATCCCCAAACCACAGACAATTCTACAGGCTGGGGTTTTTAGCTGGTTACCATCAGAGGCTGATTATCATTATCAATAAACTTGGCAAAATGATCTGAAATTATTTCATTTCTTCCTTGAAATCTCACTAGGTCCTTTGCTAACATCAAACTCAGGATGAATTCGTAGAGAGTAATGAAAAGCAATTTTGTAATTTATGAATAGAGAGCAGATCCATCCTTGAAACATATGTACAAACACATGGCCATGCCCCAGTGAGAATTTCAAGCAAACAGTACGTTTCATAAGAAACAGTCAGTTTGCTCATTTCTAGAGAACTGGCAGCTATTTTGACTTGCTGAAAGATCCAAAAAACATAATTTAAGTACTGTATTTAAAGTTAATCTAGCTAACAAAAAACAGGGATAAACTTTCCTAGACTAAAATTGTAAATTAGATGCAAATTGACAATAGGAGTGGAACTTTAATGAAGTACAGTATTCCCCACTGCTGAGGAAGTTAATTTGATGGTTAATGACATTCATTTACACATGGGTTCATTTGCTGACTTCCTCCAGTGCAATGGCACTCGCTACCCTGTTGGCAGTTAGCAATCAGGAAGGAGGTTTTTTAAAAAAAACTCATCTAAGAGAATTAGGAATAAACAAAGAGGGGGGGAAAAAAAGGAAAATCAATGGGACTGACACTTCTGGATCTCCCCCAGTGACCAGTGAAAAGTTTTAAGCAGAAACACTGACACTTGAGCAAGTATTTCTCTGATTCCCTTCTCTCAAGGATGGTTTCTGGAATGCTCTAAGGGTACTCAGTGGCCTGCCTGGTGGGATGCCAGTGGGCATACGGGCTCTGTCGGTGAAGTACCCTCAGCCCTTTGGAGTAAGCTCAGCAAGTTGGAGGAGTGGAGGAACAAAGAGAGGAATCCAACTTCTGGAGTCAAAAATTCCCAAGCTTTTCCCAAGTTAGCCCAATCATGACCTGCCCATTACAATTTTCTTCCAGCCATTCTATATAAGCCCTAACAATGCATTCAACAAAGCTGTGACCAAGCCCTTAGTCTCTCTTGGCAGAGATCAAATCAATAGCACACCAAATAAATTACTGAATCAACAATGCAAATGGATTTCTTTCCATATTAATGACTTCACTGTAGAAGTACCCTACTTTATGCTATTTCAATCATCTTCAGCAGTGAAGCTCCAACTTGCTCATCTGCTTGGCTTTCCTACCAGAAAAGAAACATAGAATTTATTAATATATCTGTGAATTACATTGGATTTTGGACTGTTTTCCATGCTATATTATTTATTGTACATAGGGTGAACAGGAACATACTGGAACAGAACAGCTGTGGAGAATTTAGTTTTTACAGATGGTAACATCCATGTTTTGTATTTTTTTATTTGAAGCAAACAAAGGGAAGATTGAGAGAGAGAAAAAAAACCTAAAAATGAGAAAGAGAAATACTTTTATTAGAGTATTGTGAAAACATTTGCCATGCATATTTTGTTTCAAAATATATTAACTGTAGTTTACCAAGATCAGATAAACTACAACATAAAAAGAGAGCATTTGTTTTCTCTGTACTCAGCAGGATTATTCACATTTGTTGTTTCATCAGATATTATTAATATAATAAATTTCACATGTTTCATGTTTGCCAACATTCCTAAATTAGTCTTCAAAGAAACATCTAAATGATATTCCACTATAAAGGGAAGAAAATACTGAATATACAGTGCATTAAAAATAACAGAGTGGAACCATAAATAATTGCACGCACATTCATTTTTGCTAACCCAGTCTGCCCAGAGGTCTTTCACTGCCAGGGATCTCTAAATCCAAACTAGACCAATCGTGATATATTTGCCCAGGAAGCCCTTGTTCTAAGTAATCTCATCTCTTTGATCAGCTGCAAAAGTGCAAATCTAAAATCAACGGTGGCAGAACAAACTTCAGCAAACAAAGACTAGCCAGATGGGCAGGTGCTGAGAAATACTAGACTGCAGTTGTAGTGTTTAACTCCCTTACATGGTGATGAAAGAAACACTGTATGTGTCACTGAAGGTGATGATAACAAATGCAATTAAAGTAATAATGAATCTCCACTGTATGTCTGCAACAGGCTTTGCTCTGGTTCACACCAAATCAGCTATCACTTCAAATTACTCCTGAACACAGGTGTTTCTGAGGTAAGAACAACAATTTGTGCTTTTTCTATACTCACACAAATTAATATTAAAGCTAGTTTACAAGTGAGAAGAAAGTCAAGACTGCTATTCATGTTTGCTGATAGATCTACCTTGGGTGGCTGAATCTGCGGTCCCTTGCACTCTCCACAAAGAGTTATTGCCCTGTATCAAGGATGACAGAACACAGTAGGAATTTTGTCCCAAACTACCATAATTCTAGCCCACTCTACAGCCCAAACTGGTGACAGCCTCTGAATATGAGAGTGTCACATTCACAACTGGAATATGCTGTGCTCAGCACTCCATGCCTCACGAGGACCTGTCTCTTGCAGACAGTGAAACCAGTTGCAAGGACCTTCCCTGGCTTTCACCTAACTAGGTGCATGCACAAACACACTAATGTTTGAATTTTGAAAACTCAGGATAAAAGGTTCTGTTTCATGTACAATTCTTACTGTAAAAGTCAGAGAAAATGAATTAAAGATCTGTTTATTATATCCATGTGAATATATTTATGGGTAATGTTTTAACAAAAAAACCCCTTCTGTGATTTGGATGCATAATTATCACAGATAGGAGTCATCCCCATAGGAGTAGGAGTCAGCACAAAAGCAAAGCTGAGCAGGAGTTATTTCACCTAAATCTTGTCATGAAAAGTTAGACTTGGACTCTTAATTGTCCAAGTACCCTTACTGTCAGTGGCGGAGTGGGGAGAGGCAAATCCTACCAGACAAAGAAACTGTGCAAAAAAAAGGCAGGAGTAAAATGGGGTGAATGAAAAACAGGAGATCTCTAACTTGACAATATCTCCATCTAGCTGAGGTGACCAGTTGAACCCACACATCTGTCCTCCAGGTTCTTAAAACAAAAAAGGTGTGGTTTTGTAATACTTTCACTGAAGATAAAAGTATAAGTGATGCTTTGAGGGTAACTGGACCATTTTAGGCACCATATTGAATAAAAAAATTTCCAGGAAATGTTCCTAGGGATTAGCCCTTGAACATACACACCATGGGATGGTTATTTTTCATCCCTGGCATGGTTTTTGGCCTCTGCCAGCATTTTTGCAGATGATTTCCAAACACCGACTCAGTATCAGAAATTGCAAGGAAGCAATATGAAAAAGTAGTTTGGATGTTGACATCCTGTTGTGAAAGATAAAAAGCATTCATAAGTAGTGATGCAAAATGTGATATTCCAGCTGGCTTCCGTGCCAGGGGGCTGCCTTAGGCACACCTAAATTAGTGATAGCTTTAGAGCAACTGAGGGAAAACACCGAGAAGCATTAGGATTGCCTAGAAATGGATACACACTGGAGTATTACATCCAGTTCTTGTTTCCTTGTTTCACAAAAGAGGTAAAAAATTGCCTGGGATGTGGAGGAGAGCCATATAAATTATTGGAAACCCTGGAAAAGGGCTTTGCAATAAGAGAATAAAGGGGTTCAGTCTATTGAGTTTAATAAAAACATCCAGCGATGATTTCAGTGATTTAAGTGTGCAAGTATCACCACAGGGAGAAAATACTGAGCAGTAACAGCAGCACTCTCTCTCACACAGGAAGGCATAATGAGAGGTGATTGCTGGAAGTAAAAGCCAGACAAATTCAGGCAAAATTCAAAACACACACTTTTAAGAGGGTGGGCTGCACTTTCAAAGGAAGCGATGGATTCTCCCAACTACTGATGGCTTTAGATCTTGACTGGACATTGTTCTAGAAGATAAGCCTTAGCCAAACACAGACTGCTGGACTAACTGGGTTAAATTACATGCCTTGTGTCATTCAGGAAGTCAGACTAAATAATTTAAGGGCCTTTTCTGGCTTTAGAAACTCTATGGATCTACAAAATGCAACTGCATAACTGTGAATTCTAGTCCAAGAATAACACATTTTGTTAAAATAAGGTTTCCATAGTCCAGAGCTGTGTTAGCGAATGCAATTCCAAGAGATCAAACTATCATTATAAAATTGGAAATGAATAAAGCATGATGACATGGTGATGTTAATAACAATACCGATTCCCTATGTGTTTACAGGGTCAGTCCATAGAAATTGCAGCAAAGTCAGTGGAATTTTTGCACTATAAAATTATTAAGAGAAAATAGCGTTCAGCTTGTCAAACCAGTCTCTGAATGTCAGGGATGTAAATTGGAAAATCACTTTTATCTATTAACACTTGAAGGAGGAAGGGGCATTTTTTGGCTATGCTTATTGCACTCAGTCAAGGAGTTACAGGGCACCAGCCCAAGCACTGAAATTCAATCTTCTGTGCTGTTCAATAGTTCTGGCAGTTCCCGGCACAATTTTGGCTTTGGCCAAATAATACATTTTGAAATAAGTCCTTGCATCATTCAGGAGTCAGCATGGGCCAAGGACGCTCCTAGCAAGCAGTTTGGATGCATCTATGCATCTTCTGGGAGACAACAGGATATGGCAGCATGAACACTGACCCACTATCCCATTCAAACTGTGACCAAGGAAACAATTTATTCTAGCAATAAATGCCCAGTAATATAGATACAGCCAGTGAGTCCAAAGTGTCAACTGCTCTGCAGGAAAAGAACTGAGCTCTCAATTCCTTCCCTAACTTCTGCTACAAAAATATTTACGCTTTATGTATTTTAATTTCACATATGAATTATACTGATCTATCTCTGAGGAAAATCAGCACTTAAAAAACTGTTCAGCTGCAAATGGAACCACAGAATTAACTATTTAAAGTGACCTATCAAGGCCAGATCCAATTAAAAGCCAGAAGTGACTACAAATAAGGTAAGGTCAATACTTATATTTTAGAACTTTAGACCAAAGAGTGGAATTTGAATCCAAAATAAGAAATCTATTATGCACACAGAGTTCAGCACTGTGGAAAAATCACTCAGCATACATTGAGAAGGGAGACATTACATTATCTTGAGCATAGAAGAGCATCAGAATACCAGCCTCTCCCTAGAATTTAAACACAAACTATAAGGGAATGCTTCCATTTACTCACAGCTTGGTATTTGCTTTTCAATGCATAATCCCCCAATTATTTTACTTCCAGGTATAGCCATTCAAGGCTCTTTCTTTTTTATTACAGCAAGAGGAAGCAGACTAATATTAATATAATAATGAAGTAGCTAGATCTTTTGCCTGATAAATGGGAATATCCTGATCTGGAGACAATTTTGGCTCAGGTTAAGAACTGGGACAATTCCTTAACCACAAAGCTACTGGTTACATCATACAGCTGTCCCGCTAAAGAAACTTTATTTCCCGGCAGGAATACAAGTTCCATGAGGTTGAGAAGGGACCATAGAGGAGAAAATACAGTTACCATCAGAGCAAAGGTACCCACCTAGGGCTGGATGCTCAGTGCTCTGGTCCCACCTGAGACATGTGTAAGTGTTGAATTAAATGGGCAAAAGCCCGAGTAGATCTGGAGTGAATAAAACCGTGAAGAGAATGAAAAGGAAACATCAAACTCAAGGAAAATGCTTAATATAGGTAAAGGCACAATGAATTCGGCACATCCCTTTCCCTAATGCTGTTCTAATTTTAAACAACCTATTGTACTGTGCTGTTGATAGCCTTGTGCGAGCCATGTAGGGTTCAGCCAACTCAGCTGCATGATCAGTAAAGAGACAATGCTACCACACACGGGGTTATTTGGATTAGTGAATACCATATGCAAGTAAATCATCTGCCAGATGGCATCAGAAGAAAGCTGCAACTCTCTCACTTTCATTTCCACAGCAGCAAACAATGTTCCATGTTTAAAATAAACTCTTCCAGATGAGTAAAAGATAAACTGTGTGGTGCTTTTTTCTTGGTCTTCTCTTTGACTTCAACTTTTTTTCCTAAAAAAATTAACAAAAAACTGGAAAAAAACCCCATCTACTCTGATTGAGTTACATTAATGAAAATCCCAATTTAGACCACCGCAGTACAAAGCTGTCCCTCCAGGCAGCATCAAAATTCCATGCTATTTACTGAACAAAAGGCAAAAATGAAATACAATATTTTCATTCATCAACTTCTGTCAACAGAACCCTTAAAAATGAACACCTACCACATTAAGCCATTTCCTGTCATTTTATGGATTTTCCACAGTGAAGAACTGTGTCGTTTTGTTAAAACATGGTTGTTTTCATATTTTATGCAGTTTTAAGCCTTTTTAAAAAAATAGCAAGTATCTAGAATCAAACCAACAAACAGAACTCCCCCCAAAAAACCCAAATGCAGAAACAACATAATGATAATTGAAGTTTTTCAATTTTTCCTTTTGAGTTTTCAAGTTGCCTCTCTTTCCTCTACAGATGACAGCTCATTATCTCTTTGTCTGTTCTATTGTCTCAAGAGCCCAGTCTTAGCTACCCTAATACAATTATTTCATAATACATCTTGCTATATAAAATATGAAATTTGTGGAATTTCCCACTTACGGCAAAATTTTATGGACAAAAATCTTCATAAAGAAATCCTCCTTTTTTTTCCCCATGTCTGTGGTGATTTATCTGAGACACATCTAGAACTCTGAAGATTTTCAGACCGAAGGAAAATTATGCTCTGGTCTCCTCCCAAGTATTTTCAAAGCCAGATGAGGTGTCAGCTAGAACTATTTAGAACTTCAACTGGACCTGTAGGATCTCAGCCCTTCAGAGTAGCAAATGGGTTGTACTGAATCAATTTTCAATTTACTATACTTACGCATGGAACACACCTACATTGTTGTATATACAGGCCTTCAGAGCAGCCTGAAGCTTAAAATACCTATCTATGTATGCTGGAGAAGGTATTTCTGTGTGTAAACAAGCACACAAAATGATACCAAACCTACGTGTTGCAGTGCATGTTGGTTCTGAGCCTCTGGGTGTGTCACTTGTTGTTTTGCAGATGCTGTTCATGACCCTTTCTTGAAGCATCTAGAAGGACCCTAGTATTCCTTGTCTCAAGGGCAGATGGCATTTGGAGAGGGGATGGTCATGCCGTGACTTAGGAGGACCCAGGACACCGACTTGCTGTTGGAGAAGGTTGCAACAGGACTTAGATAACCTTAAGTAACATCGGTCATCATCAAACTGCAATCTAGGTGGCAAACTGGCAGACATCCCAACAACTGCAGAGACAAGCTGACATTTCTTTGGGGAAAAACCACACATTTCTGGAGAATGTTGCAGGATATTTATTGTATACATAGCACTGCTACTGCCACCACCACTTCACCCTCATAATTCCACAATTTGTGAAGTACTTCTTTAAAAATGCCACATATACACAGAAGTGCATAAACCTTGAAAGAATCATCATCCAACTGGCTGTAAGGGTCCTACTGCCCAAACCTAGAGCTGGGGGATCAAGAACAGCAAAAATATTTAGGTGTCTGACTCCCAGTACTTTCAGTGGGATCATGATTCCAGATTGCTTGTTTTGCCCATGAAGCAGACAGCGAGAAAACCTCAGCACCTTGATAGAGTGATTCAAGCATGTGATGGCCTCCTGAACCTCCCATGGCAAAGAAGCTATCAATGCTTTCCCTTATGCAGATTAACTAAGTTTCTTTCACATTACCTGAAAAGACATGACCATTCTTAAACGTGGAAAGAAAGGGCTCTCAACCTTGTTTGGTGGTCATTGTGCCAGGCTTCCCCCAAAAAGGCAATTAGGAAAGCATTCCTTTCTCCATGTTACACAGGACATTTGGAATTAATTAACTTTTCTAATTAATTTCTCTGATCTGAATCCAGTTACGACAGGTGTGAGGCTGCTAGTGGTAGCTAAAGCCAGAAGTAAAAAGTCTAGAGGGAGCTTGTCATTTTCTGTTATGAGAAATAGCAGCACCATTCTGGGACAGATCAAAAATAGTAGTTCAACTGTGGAGGCCTCCTGGATAGTTTTGCAAGTCAATTACTCTCTAAATGATTAGTTTGGAAAAAATTATGTGAAAAAGGGAACAGGCCTTCCATTTTAAAGTTATTTGTATGACTCTTACTATAAAGTTGTTTATTTTGTTTATAGCCTTAGGTGAAAAGAAATTAAGTGTGTTTGAAGTGGGAATGACCCACATTTTTCAGCAAAAGCACAATCAAGCTGCACATTCACAGGACTCAGGCTTTGGAGCCTGTGAAGCATTCACTTAGTAGGAAGCTTAGGCAAACCAGGCAACTGCTGAAGAGAGGAGTGTAAATACTTCTGTTTTTATTGCATCACGGAAAAACTGATCATTTATCTCATTAAGATGGAGAATTTTCACTGGAGAACCCCCACTGGGTTTATAAGCTTGCCTGCTGTGTTGACTGGAGTAACTGAAAGAGCAGAGATGTCCTTTTGCCTGGGGATAGATGTTGGCCTTTGTGGGAAGGTAAGGAAGGTAAATTGGTGACAGATTCAGAGCACTTTTTTAAAAGTATCTAAGTCTCCCTTGGCTTAAACAGATGGGGCATATAAAATAAATACATGCAACTTCAATTTAGTTTGCTTGCAGAAACCTCAGCTATAATACCTAAATGTGTGCAGGGAGAGCTGGCTCAGAGCTAGGGCCTGCAATTTACAATCAAAATAAAGAAATAAAATTTAAAAAAAGGAAAGTTTTCTTTCTTAGAATCTTGGTCTGTCCATGAGGGAAGTTGCTTATTATAGGGGTATTTTCAAAAGCACCACAGCCAAAGGTGAAAAAATTATACAGAAGTAGTTAGAAAGTGCTCCACTTAAGATACTGAAGTTTGTTTCCAAAAGCAGACACTGTATACCTGGATGTGGCTTTAAGCAGTTGAGCTCAACACTGAGCTCAAGTCCGACTCTCTTTCCCCCAGCCCAATGCCTCACCGCATACCAGAGCAGCACAGAGGCAGGTGACACTCCCATGCTGACAACCCCCTTTCCTTGATATACCTCAGCTCCTTGCTGAATCACTGACAGCTCTTCCTGTCTTTTAAACTGAGATTAAATTGCACCTGCACAGGTGTCTTCACACACACACAGACACACACACCCCCTCAACATGCCAATTCTAAAACAAATCTTTTAGAATGCAGTTAGTGCAATGTTGTTGCCGTACAAAATGTGACCACTGAGAAATGGGGCCACTTGGAAACATTGCTGACACTGGCCAAAAGCTTCAGTGGGGAAAGTTTGCAAATAGTCAAAGTTAATCCCTGCTGTGGCCCTCTACCTGCCAGCTATGGCAGGCCAGATGCACTTTTCCTGGGAAAAGCAAAAGGACGGAATATGTTCTCAGGAGTCACTGTGCCCTAAACACATCCCAGCCTGTTTTCAAATCCCCTGGGCACAGGTATGGAGTGCTGGCCCAACGCTGCTCGTGGACTCAAAATTCAACACTCAAATTCTAACCATTTACCTAGGAAAGCTGAAGGGACATTTTGCATTTGGAAAAAGTTGCCTTTTAACATTTATGTTTATCAGAAACTTCAATAAGATCTTAAACTCAGCTGTGTCTTCCTTAACTGTATCTTCATATCTGCAGGTGTGATATTTGTACTTCTGTATCTGTAATGCACTTGCCAGCAATGTGATCAGTGTCTGTACCTGCCAATGAAAGCTGCATTTCCACGGGCTTTGCTTGATGGTTATTGCCTTCCTCTTCCACCCTTATTTTAAACACTTTAATTCTTCATAGGAAATAAGTTTAATTTGAGGATAGGGGTGCTCAAATGGTGGTGATGGTGAAAGAAGGAAACTGGAATGCAACAGTTTTGGCTGCATGCTCTTGATACAAATTGGTTATACAACAGTAATACAGAGAGCTTACTACATCATTCTGGAGGCACTATTATACTGGGAGCAAGTGTGAAGGTGCTGATCTCCTCTTAGTGTACTACCAGCTCCAAGACGAGACATTCAGCCCACAGTCCTCCATCTGAGTTTACTGAGTCTTGGTTTGAAAGACAGGATCTGCTAAGGAAGGCAGGAGCCTCCCTTGGAATGGAAAATGTAACCCCCTTCCCTCCAAATTATTATAATTTTGAAATTAAGGGGCTTTCAGGCAAAGACATGAGAAACAGGAATAACAGTTCTTTACTATTATATATAACAAGGGAATAATACAGAAACACTGGCTTAAACTGACAGAGTCAGGATAGGACCTGACACCCTGTTGGTCAGGGTGATGGTAGCAGTCTGATTAGGTGGTTGCTGCAGTCCTCTTTGAAGTGATAGATGTGGTTCTGTTGAAGTGGTGATCCTATAGAAGGGTCTGGGCTTCCTCCGAAGGTGCAGTGGTGGTTATGTAGCTCCTGTCCACTGGGAGTCCAGTAGGTAAGGGCTGAGTGTGGTGTTCCAAACCTCAGATTATATCCAGGTAGGAATGCTTGGTT
>VZRQ01010876.1:2934018-2944744 GCA_013397975.1 Machaerirhynchus nigripectus
TACCAGCACAGGTTGGGGGCTGATTGAGCCCCATTAATTGTTGGCACTGAAGCTTTTGGGCGGCCCCTCAGCTCTGCCAACTTTGTTTTGCATCCTTAACCCAAAATCTGTTTTCAGCCATCGACTTCATCTCATGTTTCCAGACGCTCTTCCTAATCCCAGACCTTGATGATCCCAACCAGGGCAGCATGAACCCATTTAAGGAGTCAGGAGTGGCCACTGCGGTTCCCCCACTAAAAATCCTTTTCACCCTCGCCATGGGAGAGTCACTAGTAGAAATGTGCAGAGAGAGAATTAAAAGGTAACTGAATTTTGATCAGGAGCAATGTAAATTTAAATTAAAAAAAAAAAAAGGCAGTAATGGAGTGCAGTGCAGATTTGGGGATCAGACAGAGTTAAGGAGGGCAGAACACCACAGATAAGAGAAGTTTGTGATCAGGACCTAGGGGCCAGCATGCACGGGAGTAGAGTCGAGGGAGACAACAGTATGTGGGGGAGACGAGAAACAAGCTTGCCTTGGCTGATAAGAAGCATGTCTGTCCTGAGTCAAGACCAGACACATTTGGGGAAATGACTGAGAAACCCAAGAGGAAACCCATGAGACTTTAATCAGGTTTCTTGTGGTTTGTCTGGACATGACAACCATTTGCAATAACAAGCTCCCCTTAACTGTCACATGTTGGTGCTACTTGCAGGCTGACACATGGCCACAGTCTGTTCTGAGGCTGACCTCAGCTCATGCTATAGCAGCAGAACATAGCAGATTCTTCTGGAAGGATCCTTACCATGTATTCTCTGACTGTCTCTCACACTTCTCAGGCAGTTTAAGGGCTGTGTAGGCAGCACCACATCTAAACACTCTGGATTCATTGACAGACCTCTTCTTTGTCTTCACTACAGAAAACACTCTCTTCATTCTTGGCCCTTCATTCCATTGTGAGCCTCATGGTTAGACCAAAGGGTGCCTTAGCCGGGCCACACCATTGCATCTGCATGTGAAACAGATGGATTTTGACATCCTTAACATGGTGTAAGAGCCATATTGAGGTGTTCTTCCATATGCTCTTCTCATAGTAAATAGTATACTGGGAGGCTTTGCAGCTATGCCCAGTCAAGGACCATGAGGAAGGAAGAGTGGTTGCCAATGAGATGTCAAAATAGGAGAACCAGGAAACGCCCTGTTAGAGGGACAGATTCATTCTGTAAGATATCCTCCTGGTGGGACTAAAGAACCTGCTGTTCATCATCTGGCAGTGGGGACTCTGGCAGTCATCTCTGATGCCCCTGCTTAGAAAGCTGCAGATGTGTTGGAGAGGGCACTGCCTCAAGGGTCCTGCCTGCGTTTGTCGATGTCAGTCCAGCCTTCAGTGCAAGGAGCATTGTGCTCAGGAGCTCATGGTGATCAGAAGCTCCTCATGTAGGCAGGAATGATGTGTGCATTCAGATGTTGGTCCCACATACTCCTGGGCATGATAACGAAATTATTTCTTAACACTGACCTGCTCCACAGATTCTCTACCCCTCTATTGCACTCAAGGTTGTGTTTAGCTATACTGCAGGCCAGTGCAGGTTACAGGATGTGGCAGAGGAGCCTGAGGGGGTACCTGAGGATCCTCCTCAGGATGTAGGAGCCTTTTGAATCCCACATCCTCAGAACAGATCACAGTCCAGAACACATGTTGGAAGACGTGATGATGATCATCTCCAATTTTTTATCTCAAATGCTTTATATTTTGGCTCCTCCAGATGACATGCTAGCCTGGGAATTGAGGCTCCTCCAGATGACATGCTAGCCTGGGAATTGAAAAGGTGTCTTAAAGATGGGAAGGAACTGGGAACTTGGGCTTATAGTGTCTTGGTAACTAGTGGGGAAATATCTAACACACTCTGAGAATATGTTCTGTAAAAAAACAGACAAACCAACAAAAATCTGAAGTCACCTTCAGAATCTTATTTCTAACGTTTTTGTCCACAGCAATTGGTAGCAGTAGGAGACATTCCTATTTGTCTTACTGTCGTACCTGGATTCTTATGCGGTGCAGGAACCTGACGTTGAGGGAACGAGAACTGGGTTTTCCTGACAGAGTTCTGTTTCCACACAGAATTTATCTGTGTTATTAATAATCTTCTTCCAGATTTTGTCTAGGATGACAGTTTCTTTTTCACGAGTCTGTCTTCCAGTGTTGTAAACAGGCTAATAAAGGACAGTTCTATTTCCCTACTGAAAAATATTTCTGTTGTTTTAACTGTGACTGGCTTAGGGTTATGAGGTGCCAGGGCATAAACTCATGGTAGCCTGATTAAGCGTGAGAAGCAAGACATTTTTTGTTGAATTTTGTGGTTGTTGTTGTTTGTTTGTTGTGTTTTGTGGACTGGAATGCTATTAAGAGACAATTCTCTTCTATGTCTACAAAAATAGAAAACACTTTCCCTCAGTTCCCACCGCACTTCACAGAATTTTCTTGCAAAAGATTATTTCGGTCCACTAGCCAAGCTGTGTCTTGGAGCAGAAGAAAATAATTTTAACAGGCAGAGGCTGCTTGGCAAGCCCAATTCTCCCCAAACATCCAGATTAGTCTGGAAGGTACTTGCTTGAACTAGCGAGGCTCCGCTCCCCCGCCATGCTGCCAGCTGGATATGCAGAGAAGCAGCCGTCGAGCCTGGAACAGTTGCCTGACAATTAAAAGACGGTGTATGATCTGAAACATCTAAGGACATTTTGCTCAACTAATTTAGGAAAAGGGATTGTGGGCCTCAACATCAGCTTCTGAACTTTAACGTTAATTTGAATTCTGTGACTAAGAATGTAAAATCTACTATGTAAATTTGTAAACTCTTTTCACACATGCCTTAGTGCTGTCAGGAGAACACTGCAAGAGGGAGTCCCCTAGTACTGTGTGTGCACAGATAAAAAAAAAGACTTGGAAGTGCCTGTGTCCTGGCCAGAAGGTTTCATTCTTGCAGTAGGTGGATGGTTCATTGGAAATAAAGGTAAACATAATAGACCAGATGACTCAACTTCCAATTTATTCACTGATTTGCATGCTTACCCTGTCAGATATGAGACTCACCTCTGGACTCTTATAGGGATCAAATATCCCATTACCTTTCCATTATCAAGATGTAATTGGTCAATGAGAGTCAAATGCCAGCTTTGTTTCCTGCACCCAACCTCTACAGCTCTAACAATGCATGGATGAAAAATGGCGGATGCATATTCTGCTTCAAAAAGGCAGGACTGGTCTTTCTGAAATTGCAGCCATGCTTTTGTGGTAAAGGTACACACACACAATTTATATTCCACAGCTAAGGAATATTTTTTAATTCCTTGTGGATTCTCTCACATAAAAACATCTGCTACTAACATTTTTCATAATCTCCATTCGGTGAGGTAACACTATCCCATCCTGGCAGACAAGGACCAGGCCTCTGTTATTCATGTCTTCCTCACCTCCTGGCTGGGCTGGGAAATGTGATATGTTTTAGGCACAAAGCCTTTAGCACATACAAAGCTCCAAGTACACCAGAAATCTGCAGTGCATCCCATCAACATCACATACTGGTGTGAACACTTGAAAACCTTTCCAACGGTCTCTATTCATGTTTCATGCTGGATCAAGCCTTTTCCTTTGCTCCCAAAGAACGATTGCCTATGTTCCTGGGAGGGAAACCATAATTGGTGCAGTGGAGCTTTCTGCAATAACAGGACAGTTCATCTGGACAAAGGAGACCAAACTTTCTCAGAGGCTAACGTGAGATTCTGGGCCGAATTCCCCCAGGGACCACAGATCACCGCAAGCTTGCTTCACCATTTCTACTCCCACTGCAAAGCACATTCTTTTGGTTTTGTCTCTTCTGGTATGAATGTATGACAACTATAAAAAAATAAAACAGGACAGTTGTTCCACTATGGAGAGAAAGAGAACAAACACCACCTGACAGATGTTAGTGGTGTCATTTGGGTATCACTTAGTTACATGGATAACAATGAGATACAGGAGTTTAGCATAAAAGAGAGAGATGAGACTTATGGTGAAATATGAAGTTGTGTAGCCACAGGCACCTGTACCCTGGAAGCTCATCTGAAGTTGCCAAACTGACTTCACGCAGAGCACAGAACAGCTGTAAATCCTAAGGGAATCTAGTTAAGAAGCAGGTAGTCCCATCAATAGCATTATTTCTGGGTAGATTCTCTGCTATTATGAAAGTGTGCTCTAAAGCTTCAGCCGTTGTCCCAGCCAAGATACTCACAGCACATCAGACTTCTACTCAGCTCTGTGAAGTATGCTGGGTCTAAGTGAGACCTCTAGCTCTCTCTTTCAGGTTTGACTGAAAGAAATCACTTCTGGTTCTAAACACGAGGAACAGTCTGATTACACAAACTCTGCCTAAGAAATTATGCTAAAGCCTCTGTTCTGTAAAGCCAGCTTTATTAAGATAAGAAAACAATATAGAAAAATACATGTAAACACAAGACCAAATGTGCTAATATTTTACTAGAAGCCAAAGCCTTGTGGTGACACACCTACTGAACATATATTTAACGCACACACCCCCAACAGGTAAACAATTACATGTAAACTGTGCTTTTGGGAACTTCAGAAATAACTGTAAAGAACCAGCATTGCAGCATGGATTTTCTTATAAATAACCCGTCAACAGTTTTTTAGATAAAATATACCTGTTCTGTCTCAAGCTATAAAAACCGTACAAATCTTCTCCTAATATTAAAACCACAGTGTTAGATACAGACAGGTAAAAAAATCTAAACTGCTTAAGAATTATATTAAAATAACGCTAATAAAAACTTACCGATATTAAAAATATTTCCTTTAAAGGCTGTTATAGCCAGAAGTTAAATCTTTAAACACAGTGCTCACAATACACAAATGTAGAGGTTTTCAGATGTAACTATTGGTAGATTAGAGGCTGGCTGAGTTAAGAACCTTATCCTTAATGGTACCCTCCAGTCATGTAGATTTGTGGTATTTCTGAGCAACTCCATAGGGAACGTGTGCAGCTATGGTGCCTAATTTCTGTGCTCCTTCAATGTGGAACATCTGGTCATCAAAGAAAATGTGAGGGCGGATTTTCACCAGGATTGGTCCTTTAGGTGCTCCTGCTAGGAAAAGTGCCTCATCAATCTCCAGACCCCAGCTACGGAGAGTCTTCAGCACTCTGGCTCCAGAGCTCGCCGCACTTCTGGCTGTGACCAGGTAGGTCCTTATAGGACAATTCAATCGTTCATTTTTTGCATAGAACTTCTTCTGGAGTTTCCCCAGGTCTTCCAGAAAACCCTTCAAAGGACCCTGAGTATGAAATATCAGAAGTATATATAAGAAATACCAGAAATACATGTATTTAGTATATGTCCACAGTTCCCCAAATCATTCTTCTGCTTTCTTACAAACTTCAGTTACACACAGAATTCCTCTTCCTAATGCTGTGCTACTCCACAAATTCTCCATGTAACATCTCCAAATGGGTCTGCATCCTCACTAGGAATTCATACGTTGGAAAAAAGTTAAAACCATAACACTACATGGTAGGATCAGTGGGAAAATAATTCTCACTAAGGCTTACAAGATCTCTTACAATATTAACTTTTAACTATAGTCTTTAATAAAAGCTCATTAAAAGCACTGAACTCTTTTTACTATGACCCGTGAGTAATACTTTTTCTTGCACAAAAACCAGAAGAATATCCAATTACAAAGCCATCAATGAACTCTTTCCAGGCTAATGACTATAGTACACTCCAATTAATAGAAGTAAATGAAGTAAATGAGTTTGGTTCAAACTGCAATTTATTGCACTGTCCAGTACTTTCATAAATAAAGCTTTTAGTCTGAATTTATACTATTTTTAACAATAGCAGAATTGGTCTTTCAGTATAAGCTAATATTAAAATATTTGTGTTTTTAGACAAATGGCAGAGTTCTGCTTGGGAATAAGCAGATATTATCCTGTTTCAATAACCAGAATATTTCAGTGTTTGAAATTAACATTACTTACTGTCTGATAAAAAAAATCAAGGAAATCAGTACTAGCATTTTTTTTTTCTAATGATACCATTAGAAGACAACCCTAAGTCACTGTCTTATATAAGCAGTTCTCTCAGAGAAAAGAGAGAGGACTGCAATGGTGGCCTGGTAAAAGGACAGCAATGGTGGTCTCTTTTAAGTGAAATATGTATTTTAAAGATTATCCTTCAAAAAAGGAAAGAAATAGGGCCATCATCTTTCACAAAGAACACATCCACACTGGGGAAGCTGGAGAAATACAGCAGCAATGAAAGTCATCGTATCTTTTGGAAACTCCCTTTAAACAAGAAATTCAAGACATACAAACCTGTGCAAGAGGCTTATTTTCATTCAGCTGTTCATGTTCAAAAAATCTATCTAATCCTTGCTCTTTGACAATCTGTTCTGATTCATCAGAAAAGATAACAGCATCCCCATCAAATGCCACCCTCAGCTGTGTATCCGAGTAAGCAACATCTTTGTTGGCAGTGAACATCGTAGCTGATGCAATGCCTGAAAATAGATCAGAGACCCTCAGTTACCATGTCCTGCAAAGTCTTCCATGAAACCACCAGCAGTTTGGTTCCAACAACTGCTTGGTGGTGACCTTTATATGTGGTGAGCACGACTGACCACAAAACCTAATTAGAGAAGGCTGTTCTGTAACACAAATGTGTGGAAGCTGTCCCACTGCCAAAACATCTTGGACATGCTTCCTCCCACTTCCATGTAAGACTATACAAAAATGGTCCCCAAGCTGTGCTGCAAGTGAGACAAAAGCAGGAAATCCCAAGGAGACCGCTCAATCAAAGTATGTGTTACTCTTTAACTCCTTACGGGACACAGAAGTTGTTTTTTTAAGTTGTATCAAAAAGATGATGCTATTCAAACAGAAGTTAAGAGATGGGAGTTTTGTTTCTTGTTGAAGGAGACAAGACAGAAGGTTGTAGTGCGATCAGGCTGTCATTATTAAGCAGGCTGAAGGGTCAGAGAGGAATAGTATCACATCATTTTATCTGGTTGAGTAAAAATAAGTGATAAGCTTGCACCATACCAAGTGGTGACTTTCTGCATTTGATGAAGCAGCACTACTTTCTGTCAAAGACACACAATACATTAATTCTTGAACAAGCTCAACAGAGAGATAGCAAAAGAAAGTCAATTCAAACCTGCTCCTATAGCTTCCTGCACTTTTTCAGAATCTGCTGAGAGGTACAGGTTCGTGAGGTACGCAGTCAGGTAACCAATGGGGCTCTCTCCTCCCGTCATACAGAAACGTTCAATTGTTAAGCCTAAAGTAAGAATAGCACAAGGTGTGGCTCTGCCTTGACACTACAAACCTGTAAAAGGAACCTGTGAAAAGGTACACTAGCCTAGCTTACAGTAACCTTAAAAAAAGAGAAAATACGTTCATTGTAATTTCAACAAGTTACACAGCTTAAAACGATTGCAATGTTTGATCAGCCCATCCTCATTAAGAATTTAGGGGAAAAAATTCCCTCTAAGACAGCAGAGTAACTGCTGTGAAGATGTATGTGTAGGGAGCATAGATACCAAACATCAAAATGGTTAAGGACTTCTCAGAATTTATGGTTCACAGCTGAGAAATCTAGAGCACTGGACCAAATTCCATCAAGTACTATTTCTTTTACACTGACACCCAAAAATAAATATCAAAGAAGCTTCTTTTCCCAAAGTCAGAAGAGGAAGGATTAAATTAATTCATATTATTATGTAACAGCTGCCAATTCTACACATTAGTATTTATTTTATTTACCATAGTGATTGATGCTGTTTATGAGCCTCACTCCCACTTGGGCGTGGTTATTAGTCATCAGGACAATATCAAACCGTTCTTCATCATCAGGGTACAGCTCAAGAAGCCGGGCATTGACATGCTCCAGCGCCTGCAGGTCAAAAATGTGGAAGTCAATAGACAAGTGGAATGTGCCTCCTTTCTTAGTCACTGTAGTTTTAGTGATAGGATTGTCTTGAAGGAGAATGTGAAATACCTGATAGTTTAACTTGCTGAACTTGTTTTACTCCTTTCTGCTTAGCTGCCCCCAGCAACCATTTGATTGGGTTCATTTGAAAGGAAGCAAGTAAATCTCTTTTTTTTTTGAGGTATGGAGTTTACTTATGCTAATTTACTGACGCAGTTGAGGTCATCAGGTGTCAAAGACTATCCTTAAGTAATGAGTACAAAATCACATCCTGTCAACATGATTAGCTTGAGAGTTTCTAATTGCAGTACTGAATGAGACAAGATTTTGATTTGAGATCTCTTCAAAGACAATGGGCCAAAATGTTATAACCACTGTCTGGCATTCTTATTTCCTTGACCTTTCATTGGCTCATCTCTCTCCGTATCCATCTGTTCTCCTATTTAGAACTTCATCCCTTTGGAGTGAGATCCTTTTGCTTTGGGATCTTGGCCCCTGAATGGAATTCTTTGGGATTACAGCAACAAAATCAACAACGAATCATCAAATGATTAAAAGATAGATTGATTTTTATTAAGGTACTTTAAAAAGTCAGGCCAGTTGTTCAGAACTAAAGCAGATTTCATAATTTAATTCTGAAAATCTCACTTTAAAAAGCATGGCTATGTTATTGTGGGACTGTGCTTAGGAAAATTCTAATGAGAGCCTGCTATAAGGCCTAGGAAAAAATCTTATTAAGTGGTCATAACTCACTTCTATTGTTAATACTCTACTACACTGGCAATTTCTTAAATTGTTAGAGGATAAGGGTGAGTGGGGGAGGGGATGCCATTTTTTTGTCCAGTGCCTGTATACTCTGCAGTCTAAGGACACCCCGGCCTGTGATTACAAATCCTAAGTGCTACAAGCATGAGATATAATACTTTTAAGTTAGTATCTTAAACATTTCAAGAAGGGAATCCAAAGAAAAATATATTATTTCTTTTTTGCTTTGTCTCCAAGTAGAAAGGATGACTCAACAAAGCCACAGTTCTCCAGCCTGATGATTCCTGTTACTAAGCAATATAAAGAATTCAAAAGCAAATAGCATATCAGAAGGGAAGAGAGATCAAGGTGCATTTAGCTGGGCATAGCTATCAGCTCTGATTTTCAAAGTATGAGCAATTAAGGAGTCAAATCTTGCTAATACTCAAACTAAATTTGACACTGAACTCCAATAAATCTTAAAACCTGTGCTAGCAGGGCTGCTACATATAGGAAAAGATGCAGTAAATTCCCAAGTCAGTCTGCCTTCGCTGGAGTACAAAGTGAATTATTTTATAGCCACATTTTTATGGTAAAAGCACCTTTACAGTGCTTGTGCTACTAACAGCTATGTTATATTTACAGCAGCATGGGTATTGACGTAAGTAATTTTTCCACTGTGTATGTTCACAAAGTGATAAATGAAGATAATGTTTTAAATTTCCGAGACCAAAACTGAAGTAATGAAAATCTACTTTTAAAATCTGAAATGTTCTGCTTATGTCAGCAAGTATGATTTCTAATTATGATTTAAATAATCTCCTAAAATTGTTGTGGTAAAGCTCACCAAACAATTCTCAATGGACACAAAATAACTCTGTAAGACAGTGGTTTTTTAAGACCCACTAAAATCTGTGCTCTTCAAAACTATACATATTTTCAAGTCTTTTCACTTTTCTGTAATTTCACTTGCTTTCCATGCTGCAGGCTGTTTCCCTTGGCCATTTCTCTTTTCTTGTGCAATGAAAGCAAAATATTCCATTTCAGCTCTTCTTAAACCCTGACTTAGAAGTACGGAATCCATTTCGTTTGCTTGGTCCTCAAGAACAATTTCCAGGGTGACAACGAATGCAAGGAAAAATTAAAGTTGATCAGAAGAAATTAAAATCAACACTGGTTGGTTGGTTATTTTGTTTGTTGTTTGTTTTTTGGGTTTTTTTATGGAGGCAGGGGGAAAGTGAGCTTGTTTTTTTGATTTGGGAGGAGGAGGTTGTGACAAACATAACCAATTTGGGGTCTATTTTGGCTGAAATGGTTTTAAAAGGAAAGGTGCTTCGTACGCCCCATGTCCAGCAGATACGGCAGGTTGCTCCTTATCCACACCGGGGATGCGGTGCTGTGAGCCGGGATACAAACCGGGATGCTGAGGGTACCACTCCGGTCCTGGTGACGCGGGCAGTACGTGCTCTGCCGCAGGCGTTCAGCATTAGTGTCGGAGGGAGGGGAGGAGAGGGAATGGGAGAGGGGAAAGAAGCCGTGGCTGCCGGGCCAGGGCACGCAGAGAGATGCGGGAGATGCTGCCGGGCTGCCCCGCCGCGACGAGCTCGGCCTTTGGAGAACAACTCCCAAAAACATCTCCCCGAGGCAGGATTATGTCTGCTGAAGGAGGCTTCGGGCTCCTCCTCTTCCCGAAATTTGGCCTCGCAGCATCCTCCGCGCCCCGCCGCACCCAACAGCCTCCCCCACCCTGCCGGGCCACCGCTCCGGTCCGCCTCCCGGCTACCTTGACGAAGTAGAACGCTGGTCCAGGCTTGAGGGTGACGTTCTCGTTGTTCTGCTGGTACTCCACGTACTTCTCCACCCCATGCTCTTCGTAGATCCGCTGCTCCTCCACCAGGTCGAAGAGTGCTCGGGAGGACACGGCCACCGTGATGGCGTTCTGGGGCTTGGGCTGCGGAGCGAGCGCAGGGTAGCGCCGGCCCGCGGCCCTCAGCCCCCGGGCCCCCAGCCTCCCCC
>VZRQ01010876.1:2944763-2973018 GCA_013397975.1 Machaerirhynchus nigripectus
CCCCCTGCCCCGCCCCGGCCGGGCGGGGGAAGGCACCGGCGCTGCCTCTCCCTGGCGCTGTGCACGCCCGGGAACGCGGCCCGGAGCGGTCCGGCCCTACCTCGGAGCGGGGCGGCCCTGGCCCCGACTGCGGCGCGGGCCCCGTGAGGAGTGGGGCCGCGACCCCACCACCCCTCGCACCCCGAGGCTCAGCCCCCCGCAGTGCCTCCCCTCATCGTGGGGTTCGGGGTGCGCGGGGGCCGGAGCTGCGGCCCTTCCCCGCCGCCCTCACGGCACCTGCGGCGGCCCCGTCCAGCTCACTCTGTCTCCGACCGCTGCCTTCCGCAGTGCTCGGGGGAACGGTGCCCGCAGCTGGTTGATGCCAGGTAGCAGCCGTCAGCACTCAGTGTACCGACAGCATTAGAGGTTTATTATTTAACTGCAATGGCTTAATTGATTTAATGTTGACTGCAACAAATTCCCAGGACATTTCTTGTATGTTTTAGCAATCAAAATGGGCTGGATGTCTGTGACCTGGGGTAGTTTGTGCCATGCAGCAACATGGAAATGCCTTCAAGAAACAGCAGTTTAGGCAGTGGTACGGAGAGTGTGTGCACATCCACAAAAACTGTTATTCTGGCATGAGGCTGGGGTGGTCCTAAAATCCAGAGTTCCACACAGACCTATGGGCAGCATCTAATACTCATACAGCCCTCTTAAACAGAGAGTCTGTCTGCCTCTGCAGATCACCATCTGAACCACAGCAAAGGTTTCCACACTGATAAGCTGTAGGAGAGAGTGGAAAGTGAAGAAGGAATCGGATTTTCTCCTAAGCCTGTACAGGATATGGCACAGCAGACCCACAGTGGTATCTGTCACCACACATGTGATCACCATCCAAAGGACCTTTAACATTTTGAATGAAGACTGATTCCAGCCCTGATCGCTTCATGATCTGTATCTGATTGTCAGATCTTTCTGCCTCCATCCGGTCTCCAAAAAAGAAACAGGATCGTTTTGTTACTTTTGCCCCTTGTTTTTTTTTTTAATGTGGTTTCCCAGTGAAAGGGGGCTTATGTGATTATACCATCAGTCTGTCTTTCCCCAGTGATTTGTAATTGCAAACAAATTTGACAGAAGGATAAAGATCTCAAAGAGATTTAAATTGTTAAAATATTTAGTGAGAATCAACAGCAACATGCAATTTGTTGGCCTGCTGGGTAAAGCACTTTATCTGCTTGTTCCTCTGCTGTGTAGTAGCAAACAAATACTGCCTGGCTGATCTGCCACCTCCAAATCTGCCACACTGCCTGATGCCCAGCAAACCAGGGAGGGATCTGGAAGCAGGGAAGTGATGGAAATGGGGAGGTTAGAGGAAATGGGAAATGGGAGTTGACAATACTGGGGGAGGGGAGCTGGAAATAGGAGGTAAAAGGAGACATACTGAGAGCAGTGCACTGAGAAAACAAATGCAAAAAGACAAGTTAGGATCATTGTAGTGGCTGTTGTCATGGGAAGTTGCAAAAGCCATAACATAAATCTGAACAAACCTGATTTTAGTAGCTCTGCTACTGATAGATGTGCTTTTTCCCCCTAGAATTTTATCCTGAATATTGCACTCCAAGCATGTTTCCATGTCTGAGCTCAGACCTGTAGCATGTCATATGCTACTGAAAACAACTTCTCCTCTGCACGCAGTGAGGTCAGGCTGAGCAGCCAGGCTGACCCTGGAAAAAGGGTTCAAGCCACAGAACAGCAGCTTCTGGTCCCAGTCACCACCACTGTCACCACCACTGCTCAGAGACTTCAGCACCAGTCTAAGAAGGTGACCTCCAAGAAGAGACTATTCCTAGTTAAATTGTTGGGTCCATTGCCCATGGAGAAAAGGGGAAAGAACAGGAGGAATCAGGAACCAATTCTCTGGTGGTTGCAAAACTGAACTGTCCTCTCTGTGTGAACATGGGACAATACATTTCCAGAGCCATGCCCGGGTTGACTTCTTGTGCTGTGTTCCCCACCACCCTGTGTCTACTCAGGAGCAAAATCAGAGCTCCTCAGGCACATTCTTTTTTTTATTTTTGTTCCCCCCTTTCCTGTCCACCCAAGAAAAGAGTCATCACTCCTTTTAACCTATGCAAGTCATCCGAAAAACTTAAAAGATGGTAATTTGGTACTGGGCCCAAGCAGCACTGTTGATGTGCTGCTGCTGAAAGCAGTGCTATGCTAACAGAAATACTTTGCTTGCCAGACCCACATGGTATCTCTACACAGCACTCAGCTGTGTGAACATATGCACTGAGCTGCCATGTCTCTGTTCTGTGCTTGGCTGCCTGCTGCTGACATACCCTCCATTTCCTCTTTTGCTGGAGATTGTGAGCTGAGGGCCTGACATGAAAGCCTTCCAGCTTCAGCACCTTATAAATGAAATCTTGACTTCCCAAATGCAGAGTGTAGCAGCCTTATCTACATCTAAAACATGTAGTAATGCCCACGGGGTTCCAGGAAAGAGCTATATCTTGCTTTCACTAAACCTGCTGGGGAGTCTGAGAAATAGGAATGGATCCAAAACTGAATGACTTTGTGGTTTCTAAGCTAAGCTAGAAAGGAAAGGAAGGAAAGGAATTTTCTGCTATCGTGCGTTAATTTGTAGGGCATTTACATTAAAAAAAAAAATTGTGTTTCTGGCTTTGTATGTACATTTTTGTAGTTAGTCATCTACATTCCCTGAAATCTGTTACAAGTATTCGAATAAAAAGAAAGTCCCCCTGCCTGAACTGCTGATATTTTTCCTGTGTTAAGGACAACCACTCAGAATTATTTATATGTTCTTGTTCAAGAAGGAGCTCAAAAGTGCATTACTAAAAATAAATTTTAAAAGTCGTGGGTTTTTTTCCTCTTTTGATACCTACTTCTATTTGGAAAGACATGAAATATTTCCAAATATTTAAAATAATGAGAGCAAAATTTGGAGAATTTTTTCAATGGGAGGACATTATCTCTCTTTAAATGTATAGATCCCAGTATGTATTGTGCCTGGTTGTATCACAAACATATAGACTCCAGAGCCTGCCTCTCTCAGAGTCATGACAGGGTCACTTCAGAGTGCAGTTGCACTGACATTTACTTCATATGTGCAATTCCTAATATGTGCGATTTTTCCTTCTGAAAGCGTTTTTTCCATAGCATAAGTATGGTGTTCCCAGAAGGAAGGAACCTGAGAAGGGCTTTGATCTAGGTCAACCTGCCATGGCAAAATGTGTGACAACACTGCCACATTACATATGACCAGCCAGATAAATAATTTGTAAAATCCTCCTGTTTGTAGATAGTATAAGCACCTCTAATATAATCCTAGTACTGAGGATCTGAATCTGTAAAACAGTTAACAGCTGATTTTCTACATGTGTTTCTATATTTCTACATGATTTTTACAAATCCTCAGTGTGGATCTCAGGTAGTCTATATTCCTTTGTTTGTCTACCTGCTGTTAATCAAATTTAGTCTAACACAGGCAGAAATAAAAAATCAGTTGGTTTGTGCCAAAGATGTGCATGATGAAGCTGCATCAAGCCTTGAAGGCACATCTATTTATGGTGACGAGACTTTCATATTGCATATTTTTCATCTCATGACACTTTCTAGTTCTTTTGGTCCCTCTTCAGCAGTATTTTTCATTTTCTCTCTCTCCTTTCCCCACTTCCCACCCTCTGTGCTTGTGCAGGGAAACAAGAATGCAAAAACCTGTGGCATCACGTTACAGTCTATGGCAAATGCCTTGCATCTTCTCGGCATTGCTTTGTTCTGGTCTTTAACATTATGTTCATTTGCAACAGCCACATAAATTACCTAATGACACAGATCTTTTGTTCTTCTAAAATGATCTATTCCACCTCCATCATTCTGAGCATGATTCATTCCAATATTCATGAGACAGGTGACAAGGAAAGCTAAATCCAGCACAAGGACAGAGGAATGCTTAGTAAGGTTTGCTGAGCCATGATCTCTTTTCCCTGATAGGTCCAGTTTAATCATTGCAATAGAAGTTGCACTTCTCCTGTTACTGAAGTTGCCTTCTCTTTAATCTTCTCAGATGGAAATCAGCAGCCAAGTTTTGTCTATAGCTTTTGGGAGATTTCTTCTCTGTGGAGGATTTCATATAATTTTTCCTAGGAAAATACAACTGTAACAAAACTTTTAGACCTGAACTCTCTTCCTAACTATTCAGAGCTGAAGAACAAATTTTTACCCCAAGAAAGGCTTGTTACATAATTGCAACATTTAAAAACAAATCAAGAAGAATTCTGAAATTCAGATAAAATATTATTTTTACCTTGATGCGCACTAAAAAGGTAAGAAAACGGTGTCTTAGCTCCAATGCTGAATATGTCTGCCCCATCTAGTAGTTTGCCACAGGGAGAATTGAGAAACATTCAGTGAGCAAGCAATCGTGGCCATCTTGTCAAGAATGTGGAATATGACAAATAGGACAAGAATATAGTTTTGTTGAAAATCCATGGTCAGAAAAGGCTCTACAAAAGACCCATATGCTATCAAAAATAGTCATATTGGGGTTTTTTTCTGAGTTAGAAACAAGCTAGTAATAAAGTAACAACTTTTGTATTCATAAAAACAAAGACAAATGACAATAACCATATCAATAATGATAGATTCAGCTGTTCAGGATTTGACTTTGTAGCACTGGAATCACTCCGTAGGCACTTAGAGAACACAAAGGAAAAAAAAATACGAGCTGGGGACAGGTTTGTCCTTGTTCCAAGCTTAAACAGAAGAATATTTGCCTTACAAAACAACTACACATAAGATGGAAGGTAGATAAATTGTATATGCAAACCCTTTGAGGCTCCTATATCCTACTGAATAAAAAGTACAATATCATGAAAAATTTTAGATTCAGTTCTATATAACAGAGGCAGTTGTTTCAGCATTTTTTATTATGCACTAATTATCTCTTTAATAATGGAAATTAATAGAGGCTCTAGTCACGCAAGCAGCTCCACACAAGGACATGTCTGTGCGAGACTGAGACCTAAATATTGAAACTCTATTGATTCATTTTACCGTAACAAAAGACACTAAACTATTCTAAGATTCACTCTGGTAATTACATGTTCTATTCTGTATTAATACCCGTGGTTTAGTTGTGCTATCTTCCACAAGGGTTCATGTTAAGTATTAAATTAGGTTAAAATCTTTAATGAGAACATCATATTGAAAAAGACTTAGATCTTTTTGTGTGGTTGTGCAAAAATACCATAAAGATACCACTTAATTTCTGTTGCACAGTGCTAGTAATAATTTTATAAAAAGGGGAAACAAGCAAGTCTGTTAGATGTGTTTCTCCTCCTCCCCCTCTGGGATGTACGGAGAAACCCATTCAAGCAAACTCTGGTTTCCCACCCATTTCCTGAATGGAGGAAGGTATCAAACAATGTGTGCACCAGAGTGACACTGATGGGGGCTGCTGTGCACCCCTGATGGGACAGCAGAGCGATCCCATGGGCTCCGGGCAGCAGGAACAATGGCAGAACAGAGCCATCAGAGCAAAAACATCCAGTGACTGTGCTACAGCACTGACTGCCATCCACACATTGGGAAGAACAGATCCACTGTATTCCAAAATCAGAACTGCATTTCCTCTTTACGTACACACCAAGTCTCATTTGAGCCTTACCCCACAGTGTAACTCACCTACAGAGCAGAGTGGGCAACAGGAGTTTTATTTATATAGCCAGCCATCCTTCTGCTGTCCTTGAGAACAAAGGTTTTTGCTTGTCTCTTTATGAGTATGTGAAAAAAAAAATACACTTTCTACACCCTCCTAGGCTATGAAGAATAGGAATATAGTCAGAAAATGTACAAATTGCTCCAAGGAAGGGGTGTGGGACGATACCACTATTATACCTACTAATAAAGGAGACAGGGTTTAATTGCAGCAAGAGTGCTTTTGACTGCAGAGTTACCACCCAGGTCCAAGAAGAGGATTGTAAGTGATTAGTGCAGCACTCCTGATGGGGAAAGATGAGCCAGAAGTGTAAACAGAAGAAGAGATTTAGGGCTTCTCTAAGCTATGGCTTCAAACCTGTCAGCAACCTGCACACAACATCTCTGTTACTTGAGTTATGATGTGATTCTCTTTTGCAGGGAATGTGTATCCCATTTCTGGTTCAGGTCCCCTCATTCCTTTTGGCAGGTTAAGCTTTTGAGAGAAAACAGGTAAGGACTAAAAGTAATGATAATGTGTTATTGTTTGTGCTGTGCTAGTTTCCAAGGGCCTCAGAAAGCATCGGGGAGCTGTTGTGTTTGCTGCTGTAGGAACACACAGGAAGGTGCTCCCCATGTGACACCCCTCCTCCCTTCTTGAATCCTCTCAGTAGAAGGAAGATTATTTTTGCAGACCTCTCCAAGTTCAAGCATCAAGTGTGAGGCTCCCACAGCTGCCCTTCTCCACATGCTTTCCCACAGCTGTGCTGCTGTGTCGTGCATTTGCAGTGCAGTGTTTCAGTCCCTCTCCTGCACTTGGCCCCCACAGAGCCAAGAAAACTGGGCTGACCTGGTTGGTGTGATTGCTAGTGGGAATTGCCTGATGCAGAGGGTCATGAGCTGAGGTTATGGGACTCAGCTGCAGCTGAAGGTGAGATCCACACTCAAAATCTCCTCGTGCTATGGCTTCTCCTTTTGCTGTGTGACTTAAACGTTCCTCAGACACTTTCATCAGTTCTCACTGAGCTTGCCTTTGGCAAATGTGTGTGTGTGTGTGTAATGCTGGCACAGTGTGGGGGAATGAATCCAGACCTCTGAATCTGACACTTTTCAACAAGATTAATGTGCAGTCTCTCCAAAGGTACTGCAGGACTTTGCCTGGCAAACCCTGTGGAGAGCTCCAAAGCTGGAAGCTACAGACTTAATGAAAGACGGGGAGCCTGTGAGAGCTGCAGTCAAAGATCACCCAAGGATCTTCACCCAAGGGTTTTCACCCAAGGGTCTTCAAAGCAGTTATGCTGCGTACTGGTGTGTCAATGTGGCAGCAGTAAAGAGCACAGGGCAACTGGCAAGTGTTTGTAGAGCCTAGGCTGGCGAGTGCTGTTGTGCCTGTTCCTGGCAGTATTGGGTAGGTCAGGTTTACTTATGGGCTGTGGCAAGCAACCTTGGCAGCCTCCTGCTGTGTAAGCACACCTCAACAAGAAGCTTCTGTTCATCTGAAATACATATTCTGTCATTTTGCTGGGCTTATATGTATATAACTGTGTGAAACCCAGTGGTCTGTGGCAGGAGGGAGGTTATACAAGTTGATAGGAGGGGTTGTTCATGTGTTTAAACTCAGTGAATCCCTGGGATGGGGGTTTGAGTGTAGTGTTTGGAGAGACCCTGACAGATCCCAGTGGCCTGTTCACATTTGTAATTTCTCTGGTGACAGTTCTGGGCACTGCCAGATTTTGGTTTTAATTAAAGTGGATTGAGTGTTTTTGTGACCTACAAAAGCCATGTCCTTTTACACTGCCGTGTCTGCTTGCAGAGACTCAGAGGATTATTGTAAATCAGCATTTGCGTGAGGCTGGGGTGCGACTGTCGGTCAGAAGGCTGAGCTGGTCCGGAACTCACCCTCTAACAACATCATTGTAATACCCACTGCTAGTCAATTAATGCAGTGTTTCTTTCTTTGTAGTTTTGACTCAAAGCTTTGAATACTACTTAGTATCTTCAATTTATTTTCAGCTGACTTAATTACTAGTTTTTTGATAAAAAAAACTATCCATAACTTTCTCTGTAGATATCGCTTCTCTAATATTCTTCCCATTTATACTAATGAAGTAAAAATAACATGACTTCTTATCCAGGCAGGAGGAGTGTGATGAAATACGTTGTTTAGCAAATTCAGAAGTAAGTAGTGCTTATCACTACTGGTACCATTCATTCTCCAGTCTGTATCCATTCATTCCTACTGAAGAGACACAGTTCCTGTTGATACTTGTACTTCTAGTAATATCACAGATATCTGTACATGGTATTTCTCACTGTCTTCCTTTAATTTGTTTTGTAATATGCATACTTATGCATGACCTTCTTCCACACAGTATCTTTTAAATAAGTTGTATGGTCAAAATCCTGTCTTTCCTGCCAGTAGTGAGATATTTTCATCAGGAGAATTTCACTCTTCCAGAAACTGGCTTATCTGTCTTAGAAGAATCTCAAATGAGCCACAACAGACCTCCAGTGACAAGGGTTGCATACAGCCCACACAGAAGTGAAATCTTTAACACTTAATAGAACATTGCAGAAATGGAAAATGGCATAGGGGTAACTTGATTTGTTTTGTTGGCTGCAAATTAGTTTGAAAGGGAAAAGTTGCACTATGTCTGAGCAATAGTTTGTTGGGTTTTTTCTGGTCCTGTAAGAATTGTTTAAGTTAGAAACCCTTTGTTAAGTCCCTTAGATCTCCAATTCATCTGAATTTCATCAAATTCATAATCCTTGTTAATCATTAATGTCAAAAAAGTACCACTGAGAGCAGGGAAAAAGTTAAATCCTGCAGCTCAAGATTACCCCACTATAACAGCATCTGAATAGTTCAGAAACATCGGCCAAAAGGCTCTTGATACTTTACAACATATTTTGTTTATCTTTTGCTTTTGTTGGTTTGTTTGTGGGTGTTTTTTGTTGGTTTTGTTTTTGTATGGTTGGGGTGTTTTGTTTGTTTTTTTGGTTTGTTGGTTGGTTGGTTTTGGTTTTGATTTTGGTTTGGTTTTTTTTTCTGTGAATTGCAGCATGTTGGCAGGAGGTTTTTGGGCATCTAGGTGAGAAAGGAATATTCTCCGTGCAGGTTAATTCTTATTAACTCAGGTATATCTCTCCTGAGCATGTGTAAACAGATTTTCCAAAGCCTCAAAACTTGGCAAATACAACTTTCAGAAGTATGAAAAATGCCACTTTAAAGTATTAATGCAACCCAAATGATATATTTTTCCCCTAGCTACATTCTAAGAGGAGAAGAACAAATTTTGCTAAAATAACTTTTTTCAGTCCAGGTTGAAAAAAAAAATAATAGCAATAAATCAACTCTTACTCAGCCTAAGATATAGCATATAAACTATATGTATTGTACCAACAATGTATTCACTCAAAAATGGGAGGAGTCTTTTGAATAAAAATCTGTAAAATAACTGGTAATCTAATTCTTGTGGGTTTTCCATTGTCATTGAAAAGATTCTAAATAGCAGACCACACACGGCATATGATTCTGATGAAATGCAAAAGAAGTCAAGTAGTCAAATTATAGTAAAAAACAGTATAAATTGAATTTTTCAGAGGATTTGAGTACCAGTTTTATAATATGTCAGAATAAAGATGGGTAATAGTGCAAAATATGTGAAAACAGCACCCATAAAGTTTTTCATATTAAGCCTCCTTATATCATGCAAAAAGATAATAATCTGTGATAGGCCCATGTTTTCCTGTAAGACACTCTGAGGAAATTTTTTATGAGTTGGTCTCATGTCATGTTGCGTCAGTAGAGAGTTCAAATCCTGTTACCATTTCAAAATACTTCCTGTTTCCATTTGTATGACTGCACTGAGAATCAGCATTTTTCATAGATTCAGCTATTAAAAAAACCCAACAGAAAACAAAAAAGAGGAATATTTATTTCTTCTTACATGTAACAGACTTTTTCCAGTTTGTCCTAAATGATCTTTGAAAAAAAAAATCCAAACCAACCAACCAAACCCAACCCCCACACACAAACTAGTTAAGAGTCACCCGAAATGACACAACTACAGGTTTGATTCTTGATGTAGGGTGTCAGGGCAGCATCAAATGGTATTCTCTCCAGTAAATAAGCTACCCCATTCAGCTGTAGCACATGACATACAGCACAAGCCATGCTACTCCTGATCACATGGGCTGGTTGGTAAAGCCCAGGCCAAACAGTTTAGAGGTGCTCCATTTTGTGATGCTTCCATATTTTGTTGCTAATGGCCACAGCAATACTCATTTTGCTCCTACTTGTTAAAAACTTAATTGGTACAGTCTACTCAAGCCTGGGGGTGGAAGATTACTGTGCTCAGGTGTCTGGAGACACCTTTGCCTATGCAGCCTCAGTACTTAATGAAATCAGGGTAGATATGGAAGAGGAGGAATATGGACCAAATATTAATTTATTGCTAGTAATATCTCCATCATTTAGGAAAAATAAGGTCAGACTCTTTGGTATATCTCCCCTTTCCCAACATGTCCAGTAACATTTATTCAGTATTGACTCTTGGAAGAAAATAAGGAGATAACAAGGTGGCTCTATGTGACTTTTTGCTATATTTCCTCTTCATGTCCAGACAATGAAGTATATAATCTGAGTTTTCCACTTCAAGAGAAACATTTTTCCTAACAGGGCTTTTTAATCCCCCATAACAAAGATGATCAGAGCCCTGACAGGGATGTGGTCTGTCCAAGTGCCAGTGGAGAAGCTCCAGCCTGAGAGCAGACTCAAAGCTTCTGGTCTAATGGATGATGGTGGTGCCAGCACGTGTGTCTTCTCGGAGATAGGAATGTCGGTCTCACACCACAGCAGGATTTCTTCCCTTTGCAGCAGTCAGTGGTTGCTGCCAGGAGCAGCAGTGGTGGCATTGATTCCAGCTGCTGCCGCCCAGCTGAATGCCAAGACACATAAACTGTGGGATGTTCTTAGCAACTCCTCCATGAGGCAGTAAGATAACATGAGAAACATAAGGAGATATTAAAGAGCAGATGATAAACCATTTTCAGGAAACAGCATTTCTCCAGAAAAGAGGCTGAACTTTATCAAAGGGAAAATGTCTCCTGGAAGAATTGCCAAAGTAAATCTCTTTGATGCAAATGGTTTAAGCAAAGACTTTCACCTTAATCTACTGTACGGTGACCTGGTCTTCTGATACAGAGAATAATTATGGGTGTTTTCAGAACTGCTGTGGTATGCAAGCCTTCCAAACCTAAAATAAGTACGTATAGTATTCCCACTTCACCACTCTGATCTTAGTCACCTACATTTCTGTTAAATTTAATAATACCTAATGCCTTTAAACTTTGCTATTTTAAAGGGCTTCAGTGCCTTGTGAAAGACAGGTTTAAAAAATGCAATTCTTTATTAACAATTTTCTTTCAGCTTTACAGTTTTATTATTTTGCCTGTGCTAAAAGGGATAACATCTAGTATAATGAATGACCCACAAAGAACTTGCCCAAAGGGTAGTGCAAAATGGAGAGGAAAAGATGAGTGTGTAGCTGTTGAAATTAGTATTTTCTTGCAGATTGATCTTTCTGACAGTTTTTCACCCTGGACATTTTCAGTTTAGTTTATTTGTGTTACAGTAGAAGTGACAATGTAGTTAAATATAGCCTCTGAAAACAAGATCTATGCCTGTTTCATTTGAATTCTACTGTTCTTTCATTAAACATTTCTTCATCTTTGCAGAGCCAAATTCTTACAATAATAAATCAGAGACACCTAAACTTCTTGCCAAGTCAAATATCTACAGTTTCTGGCAATTATGTAATTTCCAGATTTGCTACAATGGCTCTTGCTGATAAGTCAATTGTCATAAAAAGAAATGTTCCAGACCAATCTTTATTAGGGTGTCCTTCACTGATCTTTGTAAAATAATCCCCCTCCTGCCCCAATCTCTTTTAGAAAAGAGAAACATAATTACAGCTTTTTCCCTTGCTTTGAATGACTCTTCATCATAACAATTTATATCTGGAAAATGTCACAAGAAAACGTGAAAAAGGTAAGTTTAAACCAAAGAAATCAAGCACTCCTGTTATTAATAGAGCAGCTCAAGAATGTTTCCCATGATGTGTTATAAGGGCTCTGTCTTATAATAAAACTTAACAGTGATGTATTTCCCTTGTTCTCAAGTTGACTTTGTATTAGAAGTCCAGACAAAAGTAATTTGTAGCAAAGGTCCCTGATCCGATGTCTGTACATGGAAAAGACTCAAAGGACTTCCATGCCCATTTAAAAGCCCTTTAAAATGATTAATGGCTAAATGCATGACAAATTATCAAGTATTTCACACTGACAAAACAGAGGGACGTGTCATGAGTTTTGGCCAAATTTTTCTTCCTTAGTATTTAGAGTAAAATATCTCCTAAACAGTAATTTTGAGCCCCCATTCAGAGTGGTGATAAAGTAAGGGCAGATGAAATTAAGCCCTGCACCTTTTGCCTATATTTTTTTGCCCTTATTAATGTAGGGGTTTTTTATTTAAATGGGTGTTTGAAATCCTCATTGCCACCTCCAGTGCAAAGCATTCCCTGAGTCCTTCATCATTTTGATGGCAAATGAAGAAGAACAAAATGAAATAACCAGGACTTAGCTGCAAATTCCCAATTTCTTGTCATACCTGGAAGTGATTCTGGCACCAGCTGAAAAAGAAGGCTATTCCTTTCTGCACTTAAAATCTAATGATTTCTTTTCCAGCTCTCAATATGCTTTTTTCCTTGAGTGAAAAGGCAAAGCTAGGATATATAGAAATGGGACCTGTCCTGACTAAGAAGTTGGTTGGTCTCATTCCCCATTGTGTAATTGAAGTCCTAAAATACTATTGTTGGTTTTGCACAAGCAGAATTGTGGAGTATTAACATAAAACCAGACAAAGACAAATACAAACCCCATGCCTTTCAGTGGTAGTCAAAAAAGAGCACATTATATTTTACTTTACTTGTAACTTGCCGTGCTTGGCTCTGATGGTGTTTTGGATTCCTCAGTGCTGTGACATCCACACAGGAAAGCAGAGTTCTCGTTACATGCAAGAAGGCCAAACACAGCAGTTTGTTCATTCCTGGGGCTGTGCTGGCATCCCAGAAGGTGCTCTCAGGGCATCGCTTGCTGCACCTCTGGAAAGCTCCCTGTTCATCAGCAGCCAGCACTGAAAGCTGGCAGCATGCCTTCCGGGAGTCTGCTGGCTGCCACCTCCACCTGAACTGCCATGCAGGAACACCCAGAGCCCAGGCCAAAACCTGCTAAGAATACAGCAAATTATAATAGCTATTAGACATATTTAATGACAGTGTGTAAATAATAACTTTATTAGGTCATATGCTTTATGCTGAGAGCTGCTACCTGTTAATGAATGTGATAAAACTGCTGATCCTATGTGTGAGATCACTGGTATCTTTTTTGCAGTTGCAAGAGGTTTGAAACACACAGGGAAAGCAAGAACAGAATTGTCTACCATCTCAGAAGCATTGTGGGGATCACAACATGGAGGAGACTAATTAATCAAGCACAAGACATGATCAGCCTGTGTAATATAACAGAACAAAAATGTGGACCTATGTATGTCTGTTTATCCATTAATATTATTTTCCAGTGTCTGTTTCTTTCTACAAAACATTGGTTTTTCATCCATGCATGTTGTGCTTCAACACTGTGCATATAATTCAATAACTCTTCTGAAGTTTGGCAAGTTTCCAACTGCCCTTGTGTCATCTTTATGAAATTTGAAAACATTAGGGTTGTATGTATTATCTTTTGAAGTGATGATGTGATTCATTATCCCAGACTTCTCATTAACCACAAGGGGCTAAGAAATTCATATCATATACAAACTCAGCTGTTTAGTGGTTTGTCCAGGGGCAATGCTAGGGTCAAAATTAAAATGTTGAACCTCTCTCCTCCATCTTGCATGCTCCCTGCCCTCTCTTTATTAGCAAGATCTCTCTAAGATACAGACAAACAAACCACCAAAAAAAATTGCTTTTAGGTATTTATAGACTTAATGAAATGTCTCAGCCAATAGAAAAAGAAGTCAGTATTCATTCAAACAACCTGAAATTCATCACAACGCTATTTTAGGAATTGTATGAAATAATTCCTTTCAAGCCTTCCACGATAATAGTGCCAACAAAATATCACTCCACCAAAGATATCACTCCACCTTTTGTTATGTGTTGTAGATGAGGGGCTCAGTGAGCTTTCAAGGCCAGGTTCTCTGACTGATCCCTCACCCTCTGGATGGTCAGGGCTTTGCCTCTGGGGCTTAACCTCCAGGTGGCAGTTGCTATATTCATGTCAGTAAGTCTTTCTCTGCTGGCTGGGGGTCCTGGAAACCTTTGCCAGCAAAGTTTTCTTGCTTCCCAATCTTGTTAGGATTCTGTGCTGGACAGGCAGGTCCATCCTTGTAAGTAATACCAGGCTGAGGAAGAACTCAGGCATGATCCCATGACTGTCTGTCATGCTTTGCTGTCAGTGTGGTTCTGGGTATGATGGAGCTGTGCCACACAGGGCTCTTCCCAACCATACCCAGACCTGCTGCTGGGATTTAATGGGGTAGATATTGCTTCCAGCAAACTATTTTCCATATAGACACTCTGCTTTTGGAGACAAGGAATATTACCTGTGTGAACATGAGTTGTGCCCTGCCAGCAGTCCTCAGAATATAGGAATAGCCCCCAAACTGTTTTTTATTGTAGATATGCCATGAAATTCCACTGAAGGCTACACCTCTCTGCTGTAGCATTGTGCTTGGAAAACAGAGAAGCACATCCAGGTGAGGGAAAAAAAAAGTGCATGGTCCCCCTTCAGCTCTTCCCACAGCCAAGTGCTGAAGCACAGAAGGAATTCAAACAGTCTCACCTGAGCTCACAGACAACAACTGGAGCAGGAAGAAAGAGGTTAAAAAGAGGACAGGACATGAGTTTAGCAGCGTGAATGCAGCAAGGCTATTAACATCTAATAATTCTGCCTTTTTTTTTGAACAGGGGATATATAAGATCATTTCCATGGTATTAGTGCATCTCCCATCACTATATTCAAGTATTAAAATATGGATTACAGTTAACATTGAAATTGCTCATATGGGACCCAAGAGACCCTTTGCTCTTTGGTGAATTACAGGAATGCTTTCAGTGAAGTAGATTAATTGATGTGAATAGGGGAAAATCTACTCAACTTTATGGCTAACACAAGCTAGATCTGATGGATGTGTGTGTGTGTGTGTGTGTGTGCAATACTTTATATCTACAGTTATCCTAGCAAGTAAAAAATTGGGTTTGCAGCACAGTTATCTTTTGCGTCTGTGGAACTGATATAAAATATCTCAGCAAAAGCAGCCTTACAGTTCCAGCAGAGCCAATATCTTACAGCTGTGACTGTGTTAGGAGAACTGCCATCAGCGTGGTAGTAAAAAAGAAACAGGCAGGAAATAGGTTTTACATTCTGGCCAAATGTAACAGTATGGAAAAATGTTTATGTCCTGAATCAAGACAAAGAAGTCAAAAATCTAAAAACATCATGAGCTATAAATCCAGAAGATATGGTTTTGGTTCAAATCAGCTGTAACATTTTGTTTTGGCAATTTGGAAACGCTTTCATTGTTTTCAACATATACTTTGTAATTTAAGTTGCTTATATTTCTTCATGAAATCTAATTTGGAGACATAGAATGGTCATTTTTAGAGACAAAGTCTTCATTACTTCAAAAAACATTTCCAAAAGCTTTTCAGTCCATTTCCCAAAACCAACATTTCCCCTTGAAAAAAAATATTGTATGAAGTAATCAATATGTTCTAATTTGAGAAGTAGAACAAAAATGTTCCTGACCAACTCTCTGATGTATCCATAATGACAGCAATTTTCTTTGGTAAATGAGGCTTGGAACAATTCATATAAATAGACTCATGTATGTGGGTGTTGCAGGACTGGCAATGATAGTTTTATATGTTTTGATAGTTTTATAAACTCCATCTTCATTTGCTGGAGTTGATTGTTATTTTTTATTTTCTGACAGTATTGGGGATTCTTTCACCACACTCACAGATGTCAATGAGCAGAGCTATTCCCACCAATTAAAACTTATTTTGGATTGCTTTTAGGTTTGAGCTGGACAATTACAGCATCCTAAATACTACGAGAAGGTAGGGCAGATTGGAAATAAAAAACTGGAATGGGAACTGTAAACATTTTGGCAAAGTTGTATCCCCTTTTTGAGGCTTGTAATATTTAAGAAAAATACATCTGAGGAGGCATTTTGACAGAACTTTCTGATATATGTTCACTTTTCTCCAGACGATGACATATTCTCTCATTAATGCATGTGTAGAATACACACAACTCTGCATGCAAGACACTCACCGCTGTTGGCAGCAGAACTAATATTAGCTGAACATAATGCCATGCATTTAACAGAGGATAAATGATTAACAAATGTGATAACAAAGGCTAACTCTGGACTCAGAGTTCAGTTTCCTCCATGTCAGTAGGGAGTGGTGGGTTCTTCTAGGGGATTATCCAAAGCAGAAACTTCCCATTGGGGCTCTTTGGCCGAGCCAACACTAAAGGACTGACACGTCCTTGCAGGATCCTTGCAGGCTCAGCTCGTGCAGCACCATGGCCTCATTCCAGCACTGTGATGGGAGTAGGTGGGGGTTTGTTTCATTCACTTGTACATCAGGACTTCCTTCCAAAGGAAATGCAGCTCCACAGGTACAGAATATATCACGTACTATTTCAGTTTATACCCTGACGGAAAAAGATGTGGGACAAACTGCAGAGCTGTATGGATGCACATACTGGGATCAGGGCTGCAAGGGGCACAATGAAGTACCCTTGTGGTATTGCAGAGTAGCTTCTTGCTCTCCAGGACCTCTAAGTCCCTCTGTCAGAGACAGATGAAGTAAAGGGTGAATTACTACTTACTTCTGAAGTTATGCTCTGGATCTTCTGTCCCTCCAAACTCTGAAAAGTATCAGCTGTGAATCCAGATATTGTTTCTTTATCATCTGGAATGAAATCCAAGTACCCTTGAGCAAAGCCTCACTTTTAATTTTGATAATGCATATCCTTTAAAATATGTTATCTCCTGAAAATAAATTATGGAATTGTTTGGTGAAGTTTTTAAAAGACCAGCTCTTTACTGCTGGCTATGTCAATATAAACCTTCTCTGTAGACTGCAGATATTTATGACCATGACCAAATCAGTGCTGATCAAACTGCTTTGGTTGATATGGAAGTTTTAGGCCTCCCCTTTTGTAACTATCTGGGAAATGCCTTTTTCATACACATATTAATAGGGTTTCTAAAGTAATACTTAAATAGTGTTATTATTCAGCTTAGTTTACCCCAACATCATTTTCCCTGTATGGTCTTTTGCTGCTGTGCTGTAACAGCTAGAGGAAAATGACCTTGCAAAAATGGAGAGAGAATCTTGAGGCCATTATGCTTTCTGATTCCAACTATTATTTTATATACCTGTAGAAATTATATGTTAGCTAAACCATCTGCGAAAGTCATGCACAAGCTGTTGTTTAACAGAGTCTGCAAATGATCAGATAGAACCTCACAACCAGGTCACTCAGTCATTACAAATGCATTTCAAATAGGATAATTTGACCAACTGAAAGATATATAGAAGTATTTTCTGAGGAGAAAAACACTGGAAACTGCTTTCCTGTTACTAGGTTTTAACCTTGAAAATATTTCTAGAAAGAGACTGGTGTCCAAACCACAAAATACAGAGCTGGATTTTAAAATCCTTGAATTTGGGGGATCTGGTCTGAAGTTTTAGTTCTGCTTATTGTCGAGGGGGAACTAATTTGTGAAATTTAGAGCTGCATCTGGGTTTGAGTTGGAAATTAATGCAAGAATGTGGTTATTTAGTTCCAAGAGTTTTGGTTCAGACTCCATTTCTAATTATTGTCACAACTGAGAAAGCACTGATCGCTAATCCGTGTCATTCAGGAACTCTGTACGAGTATACTTGCACAAAAGTTTCACTTTACTCAGTTGGAAGTAAATGTAGTGTTTGCAGCCAGACCTGGTTTGGCCATGAGTAAAACTGTTTGCAGCTCTGCAGAATGCAAAATTGGATGTTTAAGGTTAGCAGGTTATGGTTTCCAGAAGCAGTCAAAAGGACATCACTTGTCTTGGGCTTTGACTATGAAAAGATGAGTTTATGTGATGACATGTTTGTATCTCTGAAAGCTTTTGATATTTTTGACTAATTTCAGGAAGAACTATTAAACATACCAGGCTCCTACAGTTTTTAGGTAGGGTCTGTGTGAGAGTCCTCTTCAAGAAGGATGGAATGTGACTGTTAAAGGAGTTGCCTTTACAAATAAAAACATGGTGATTGAAAGAGAGTGTCAATCATTGTTAACCCTTTCTGAGGTAATGGAGAAGCTATCACTGAAATCCCAAGCCATAGGAAAACAGATTGAAGTAGTTTTGTAACCTTGAGGACCATGGTTTTGTTTTGATTTTGGTTTTTGGTGGGTTTTGGTGTTTTTTTAAGGTTTATGTATCTATTATGCTGTGGTTTGAAGCTTATTCTTTGCACCTCTAAAACTTCATATGGTATTTTGACCAAAGAAAGCACTCCCAAAGCTGTACAGTGAAGACCACTTCTTAGGACAGTTCATGACAGATCAGGAAGATAAATATTTGTGAACATCTTCCTAGGACTCTGAACTTGTACCTGAGGATGATGCTGCCAGTTGACTTGTTTAAAGAAATATGAATATATAAAATATAAGCATTTTCAAGAGCAGCTGCTTTAATTCATTCTGACCTTTGAGAAATGAAAATTCATTCATGTGAATGACAAAGGGGATTGAACTTGTGGGCGGAAATCTCTGCATTTTGTGCAGCAAGTTGTTCTATCTTACTTACTAGAAGCACCTTAGGAGAAAAAAATGAAGGTAGTATGTTTCACTTAATTGTGAACATAGTTAACCTCTTCTTTCTCAAAGGAGATTATTCAATTTGAAAACTTTACTTAGTATACTTTGGGAAGAAGGCTATAGGAACTGCCACAATGAATCAGATCCATTGTTGATATAGTCCAGTACCAGTTAGATATAGTCCAGTTAGTCCAGTTAGATATAGTACCAGTTAGATATAGTACAGTGTTGATATAGTCCAGTTACAGTAGCCAGTATCCAAAAGCAACCAATGACCAGAAGGAGATGCTTCAAGGGAAATATGGTTCATCTCCTCTTTCCTCAATGTCTCCCAGCATAGATCTGTTTTAACGCTATCACTAGAGAGGGGTTTGTGACCAGAATAGTGAGGTTTAATGTGTCAATTATACCAATTCTGTGTAAAGGAAGAGAGGATGTAGTGTGTTTTTAAAGGCCTTAATGCTGACCTGATGATTATCCAGTCTGAGTCAATAGGGTTTCTTTTACTGTTCAGCAATAGTGGAATCACAATGAGAATGATCGGGGTTTTTTTGAAGGCTTAACCCCAGACGGTCCAATACTCAACATGCCTACTCATTGCTCACTACTGAGATTTCATTAACGTTCCAGGACTTAAAGTTGGAAAAACTGCATAGCATGCAACTTCCAATTAAGCAAATTTGGTTTTTTTAAAAATTAAAACTGAAAAACAAAGATGACATGAATAGAATTTTGAATCCTATCTCTCTGCACTTTATTTTATGTATATCTGTGTTTAACATCAAAGTAGCAGATGGAACCAATACTGGAAGGGGCCTATTCTCTGGTTCAGACATTCCTGAATTTCATAAAATCAGCCTCAGGATATTGCTGTTAATATGTCTGAGCATTTGTCCAATTTGCCCTCAAACCTAAATTACAACCCTAACCTAGCTCTGGACACTATCAGCCCATTCCTAATAAAAAAATGGACTTTCTTATCACAACGAATAGTTTTATCATTTGTGATCCTTTGAAGCCAAATGTCCTTACATAATGATAATTCTGTACTCTTTTATGATCTCTCTTTTTTAGTCATCTAAAAGCACTTTATGAAAACCACATCTGACATATCAGCAAAATACATAGTTGATATCTTATTCTTTATGGACAGTTCAGTGCCCAACAATATCTGGAACCCCAAGCACAAAGCTTGTCTGTTTTACCTAAGATAAAACCCTGAAATCTAACCACTCTATTTCTGTGACCAGAAAAAAAAGCTGTGTCATAACATCTGAATTGCTAATATATTGGGGGTTTTTCTTTTTTTTATGCTCCTGTGATTTTCCTAACAGCCACTTGGCAAATGTAAGGTGATGTGAATTTAAATCAATGAGCTTCTCAATGCAGAATGCACAGTGTAGGAAATAAAGCTGTGTGAGGGTGACACTGGACTAAAACACAGGACACAGAGATTCACCTCACGTATTGACCACAGCTTCCTGGGGTGACCATGGAAGTCACATTAACTCTTTGTGTGTGGAGTCTCTGATGGTTTAGAGGACTAGTGACTCATTTTTATTTCTTCCCTGTCTGATCTTAAAATCTTTATGGACAAAGCTGCTATTCATTAGAAATCATTATATTATCACTGATCATCAGGCTTTGAGCCCCTTTGGACTTGTTGATACTACTGGAATGCAAAAGTGAAGTAACACTGTAGGAATATTATATATTTATCTTGTATAGTGAACTAACTAATATGAAGACTTATGTTAAAGTTTTGAGGTATTTCCTGTCATCTCAAGGAAGCCAAAATACAGTCACTAAAATGTCAAGTGAGTACGTGTCCTGCTCTCTTTCTGCCAGAGGACTTTCATAGCTTTAAGGAACAATCCCAGGAAATCCTTCCAACTCCATGCAGCAGTCGCTGTGTAGCTGAGCGCTGCATGACCACTGGATGGCTACACTTCACTTCAGCATCTCCTTGCCCTTGCTCCATCCTGTCATCCCAGTATCCTGTACTTATTAAGATGAACAATGGAAGGATACACACAGAAATCTGGAAGTATTCAAACCCAGGCTTCACTGTTCTCTTATTTGTACACTGTGGCCCATCAGCCTGTACACTGAAAAGTTACAGTGTTGTTGGAAAACACCATCAAAAGGCAATAAACATGCAGGGGAGAAAGGGAGACACAGAGATGAGTTAGCAATAACGGGAGCATATTCTGCACATTTATCTTGTTAGTCTCCATGTGCTGGCCACTTCCCAATCTGATCACTTCTGCTGGATAGCCTGCTAATTCACAACTATTTCAGATTTTGATTCCCTTTCCTCTGCTGGTATCCATCAAGAATTCTCCTGCTATGTTCTGGGATGATCTCCTGGTTACTGATATCGTGCAGGGATTCTGACCTCCACCACCTGATGTCTCTTCATCTCGGCCCCACTAGGAAGATGAACTGTTATATTACAGAGTTCACACGTGTGAAATCATTGGTGTAGCTTCACAGCATTCTTGTTTTCAGAGATGAAACATTCCTAGCCACACTTGTAAGTGAAGATCTATTTAAGTTATCTCCCAAGAGCTTTTGACACCAGGATATTGCTGGTGCGATAGCAATACAAATAATATGAAATTATAAACATTACCACTGTGAACAACAGAGCAAGCAGCTCAGCTGCAGCATATCCCGTGGTGCTGAGAACTGGAAGAACATCTTTTACTTTCTTAATAATGAGTGCTGTAGACTGCCGTGAACAGCCCCATTGGAAGTGGTAGCAGGGAAGCTTTGGGAAGAGAAAAAATGTTCTGATTAAATGTTTCTGTGCTTATCCTGGAAGGTGACAGTCATGACTCTTTCTGCCCCATGCTCACTAGTGTCTTGCATCTTGGGAGGACTTATTTTTTTCTATTAACTGAAACAACATAGGGAAAAGGCACAAAGTATGCTTCATGTGAGAAAAAAATAAATGCAAGTTTAGAGCAGGGCACTGCAGTAAACAGAAGGTGTAGTAACATGGAACTGGCAGATGCTAGGTTTAAAAAGGAGAAAGAAAAAAAAGCTGTCAGTAAACGTGAACGTGTCAGTAACTATCCAGCGTAAATGGATGGATGTGTCAAGAAAATACCCACCCACCACAGTCCCATTCCAACTATGGAAAAGGTCTTTTGTTGTGGATCAAAAAAAGTCAGGACATGAGGAGGGAAGGAGAAAGCAAGTGGTGTGTTAGTGGAGCGAATGAAGTCAAGGAGCTAATTCTGGGTCTTATATGCAATGCAATTTCCAGTCTCTCAATGCAGCTGGACTGAAAGAAAACTTCTCAGTCTAAGTATAGCATTGGCTGATTGCTATATGCTGTGCAGTCATGCTGAAAGGTTTCTGTCCTGATGGCCATGTGAGTGGGAGGCTCTTTGCAACCAGGCACCACCGCTGTGCATTGCTGTGTGAAAGGATTTCCTGCTGCACTGAGTAATTTATGCCAAGAGCTTGCAACAGTCAAAAGGTTTTGATTCAAACTGCAGTCTCGGCAGTCTTGGCCATGTCTGCTCATGGACTTTAAAAGACAAAGTTAGGTGATCATTTGATTGGTGATTTATAGCTTTTCTGTAGACTAAGTGTTCAGCAGTTCTCTCACCCCTGCCCCAGTACTTGGGGCATTATTAGCCCACAAGGCCAGGCACAGCTGGGTGTGCATGGCATGAGGGTGTCCTGGAAGGTCCCATGGCCTCTCCCTCTTCACCTAATGTGAAAGGTGCTGCCATGGGGGAATACGATAGAATGAGTGAATGGAAGAACAGGATTCAACTTTTTGGATTGCCATGAATCTGGTCCTGTCCCTTAGGTAAAAATAAGGGCTATCTTTGGGTAGGTGAATTAACTCAACAGAATCTTGATTCTTCTGTCTTGTAAAGTGGGGATAATTTACCTTATCCACTCCTGTAAATGGCTTTAAGATACCTGGATGAAAAGTTCTAGTTAAACACTGACTGTTATTTTTAGACCACTCTGCCATCTGACTATGCCAGATGCAAATATTCACTCCTGTTTCTTCAATAAAATTGAAGAAGACAGACTCAGAAACTTGGGCCTTTTTTTTTTTTTTCTTTTTTTTTTAGAACTTTTACACACAAATATGGAGTAATAGTGCCCTTTCTCCTTTGGAATAGCATCTTCTGAAGACAGGGGAGCTACTATTCCTTGCTCAGTTTCTGCTTTCTCATTGACCTTCTTCACTTCTGCAAGGATTAAAACTAGGGCTTGCTAAGAAGAGGTCAGAGTTCTTATTTTGTTGTTTTAAATTTGAACTTCTCAGACTCCCAGGTTTAAACTGTAAGAGCAGTGCCCATATGATACAGCTGCTTGCCATATGTGCTGGAGGGAGAAACGTGTGATTGTGAGGAATATGATGACATCCAAATCAATAAAACATTCATCCCAAGGTGAACGGGTGTATCAGTTATATATTTAGACATTTGCTTTTACTGGCAGACTTAGAGCAATTTAAAAGCACAAAACCATCAGACGAGGAAAGATCATAAGGGTCTGGGAGGGAGACTGACAGGGATGGAGGAGAGGGCTCATCATGAGCTACAGTGATGAAAACAGTGGGAGGTATAGATGAAGTGGAACCACTCTGAGGTTCTCCTTCTTGCACATACTTTATACTAAGAATGGCTGGTTTCCAAAGCTTTTTTTAATAACCAGGAATATCTGTTTTGTTATTGATTGCTTTTTGCTGCCTTAAACCCCCCTGTCTTTGTTCTCAATTTGTTTTTTTTATCCCCCATCCTGTGTCTCATTATCAGAGTCCAAAACACCTCTAAAACTGGCACCAAGGTAAAATTGTACTGACGTCGATCAGCTTAGTACATCCTAACAGCTCAGCCTAAGACAATCCTATGATTTTGACATATCATAATAGACCATTGTTAGATAAGCTTGTATTTTTGCCATATGTAAAGAAAGAACTCAGCATAAAACCAATCTATGCCTTTGGTGATGCTTCCCTTGGGGGGAAGCTTCTCCCCAGACAGAAAGGAAGCAAGTCCTGTTTGGACCTTTCAAAAAAAGAATCAGTGGATGTAGGCATGTAGAAATGTCCCTCTGAGGCTCTACAGAGAATGCACATCTGGGCTTTGGGAGGAAACACATAGGAATTTTCCATGAGAAGTAGTACCAATCCCCTTTCCAGCTTTTCTCTTCTGTTAACAACTTCTACTGTTACAGTAATGCGGAGCCTCTTCTGGTCAGCCTCTGCTGTGCACATCATGCCCAGCTGAATGAGACAGGGGTTTGGCCCCTTGAACTCTCAGTTCTTTTGGGAATGTAACACATCTAGATACCTGAAATATGGAGATATTTTGATATTCCAGAAGTATTTTTTCACTTGTCAGTGTTATTCCAGCATGGTTACAATCACATCACTGTAAATGTCTTTCATTTTTTTTAGGCTAAGGAAAACATCAATTACCAAGCCAAGTAGTACATTTAGAGGATCAGGAATGAAGAACTGGTAAAAAAAATTCCATAAAAGCAATAAATAAATAAGCAAATAAGCTATTGATAATATATCCAATAAAAAATAGTTAAGGCACAGGTTTGAGTACAAATATGGTCCTTTAAAATCATTAATCTACATGTGAAGCAAAGTCACTGGTGCTTTTGTAGATCATTCAAAAAACAGCATATAAAATTAATTAAAAAAAACCCAAAAAACAATGGGTGCCTAAGTCTGTATCAATACCTGTAAGGAAACGGAAATGTACTACAAGGAGAAATGTCAAACAAAATCCGACTGGGTATAACTGTTGAACGTATCATATAATGCTAATGTGTGGTGTAAGGCATGACTGCGTCTCTCTATTCTACAGTAGCCCCTAGTGATTTTTTCCTTAAGAAACTAGAATCTGTAGTTGTGTCTGTTAATTGTAAAGATAATTCCCAGGAGTGGCCAAGAATATGTATATTCTCTGATCATTACCTCTCCCATCTTCCTGGGAACCATCTCAGGTAGCCTGGCAAAAAGTCTGATGGTGACTTTCTGACTACACAGCGAAGTATACAAAGGAACTGGCCCCAACAGGTGGGATCTGAAGGGTCACCCACCACATGTGGCTGGGACAGGCCTGGAGGGCATTTAATGACTAAGTCCAGATTTGAGAGGAGAGTCGATACACTGTATAATTCACATATCAAAATGGAAATACCTATTTGTATGAAATTCCTAGTACAATCAGAAAATGCTGGTGGTGTTTTCTTCAAGGCAGAAGGTTTAGTATCTTCTTGATGCTTGCCAGATGTATGGTCTGATGTAGATCATCAGCTGGAGTGCTTTGTGCTTACAAGGCATTGTGAAACACATATATTTACAGTGCCACATTGAAACTCAGTTGGCTACTGCTTACCCTCAGAAGTCATGGTAAGCAAGATTCGAGTTTTAAGAGAAAAGTCCATGAGGATGTGTTTTTGCTCCAGTGTGGAATGTTAGATTGACTACTAGCGAAAGACTGAAGCAATTTCAGAGTAATTAATGGTCTTTCTGTGATTGTTGAGGTGATGTCACCTGTAGCTAATGATGGTAACATACATGCACATGAGAAAGATGTGGATCAGTCATGCAGCAGAGCAGATCCAGCATCTAATTAAAATATGGAAGCACTGACAAGTGAATCTGTATGGAAAGACAGGTACTTAAGCAAAGCACGATAACTTCACGGGACAAAAAGAAAGGTGTGCTATAAAGATCACAGGTTTTGTATTTTCTTTCCTGTTTTAAAATAATAGTGGTTAAAACAACACAGTTTGATGGCATTATATTTATAATTTACAATACCAATATATGTGTATTTATATCTATATATCTCACTACACTTAATGCTAGCGAGTGTGATTGTATCATTTGATAAAACTCTGTGTGCATTTCTGTGCCTTAATCTTCATGCAGAAGACCCAGCTGGCCAAGGAGATTCTTTGTATCCTCTTGGAGTGCTGTTCTGTCCCAAGGCTGCCAATGTGCAGTGTCACAGAGGGAGGAGAAATGCACCAAACCAAAAAATCCAGAACAACAACCCAAAAGCTCAACAGAAAATGAGCAAATAAACAGAAGAACTTTTGAAATTGTTCATCAGGAGGGAAAAAATATTTTTCTGATTTCTTCAAACAAGCTGACACTTGAGATTGAAACACAGCCACTTGCTAAACCCAGAGCAGTTGATACTCCTTGCCTACTGCAGCAACCCACACCCCCAAAATTCTCTGAGAATGGAGATTTAATGAATTTACACCCATAAGAGAACCATAAATCCTTAATTTAGTGCCTATAACTTTAATGCCAGCAGCTGTCTGAGAACACACCGTAAAAAGTTACTGAACTCTTCCAATTGATGAGGATGTGATCATCTCCCCTTAGCATCTTATCACAGGTCTGATGGTGTAATCTGACCTTCCAGCTCATGAGCTTTTAGCAGAAGGCTGATGTCAGCAGTTCTGCTCACTCTCATCCGTGTGCTTGCATGGTGTGATACTCACCCATCAGAAAGCAAACCCTTATTCAGGCCTCGTTCAATGGCAAGAGGAACAGAATACAGAAAAAAATTGAAGCATTTGCCTGTAGTTGTCAGTGAGCTAAGCAAGAGAAAAGTAGAAATTTGCTTTAATTTGGACCTTTTTAGGCATCATAATGATGTGGTTAGGGGAGTTCCACAGACTTTTCCTAAGTGAAATTCAGTGGGTGTGAACAGATCCTGTGAATACATCAGTGAATCCTGCCAGGGCTCCACCAAGAAACAGCACATCTCCCTGGAGCATGGCAGACTCTTCAAAAGCAGTAAATTGCAGATTTTGGTCCTTAAAAGACTTTGTTAATCAAAGCTTTACATCTGCAGATTTAGGCATTTATACAAGTTGAGCTTTTAGCTAGTATTATTTAAATAGGGCTTGGAATGTTGTAGGCAGCCAAAATGAGTCTTTCCTCTTAACATATGGTATGGTAGAACAGAACATCTAAGCCATTAATCTTGCTAAGTAGGAGAGAGAGAGAGAAATCAAACATTTTTAAGTCAATAAGCAGCTGATAGGCAATATTATATGCATGTGAAGTACAGCAGCTAGTGTTGGAGAAGCTGTGTTTTTCAACTGCAAGGAAGAACTGTTGTATTATGGATTGCTCAACAAAATCCAGGTATTTAAAAAAATCCCCTGCAATCACAGCTGAACTTACACATATAAGACCAATGATTCTTTTTAGCGCTCTGCAAAAAAAACGTACATCTAAGTATGCCAAGCCATAAATAAGTCACACAGATCCAGTGTGTGACAAACCATTATAGAGTAAACACACAGACATTAAAGGTTTTGTTCATAAAGTTAAGCATAGGTATTTAGTTTGCAGAGCCAGAACCCAGATTTCATTTTCTGTAAGTTGTTTATTCTTTGCCTTAGACAGAGATTCCATGGAACAAATTCCAACTGCAAGGTTTCATATAGAGCTTCAGGCCATTCTGATGTATTGATTTGAATTCAAGATGAAGAAAATCTCTACAAAGTTTTCTCTAAGTTCTCTGAATTTTTATTTTGAGCACAGTTTATTGCATTCCTGATCTTGCAAACACTTAATGAGTGTTCTTAATTTTGTACAACCCTTTGATCTATGTAACAATAAAAGTTTACTCTTGTGTGTTAACATTTGAAGGGCCAGACACATCAGAGTAGCAATATGTGTTTACTTTCAGAAATAAAAAGGAACAACAATACCAGAAGCTGGAGTATTTCACAATCTAAAACCAGACAAATTCTCCTTTGGGGCACATCTAGCAAATCTCAGTTCCCACGCTTTTCTCCAAAATAGCACTTGAAGTTTAAATACTGAAGTAACTAGGTAGCTGCTTTAAATGAGGATGCATGTTTTAAATGGCACTGCTGAATCTCTATCTTTCTGAAGTACAGAACTCCAGGACTCTTTTTCTTCTACAGTGCAAAGGTGGAAAGACACATGGGACTGCCCCGGGTGTGCCTGGCTGGGACAAACCTGGCCATTAAGGGAAGGAAGTTTAGGGGAGAAAAAGAAGGAAGAATTAAAAGGAATGAACTCCTCCATGACACAGCCACTGGGATTTGTGTCATATGAGAAGGGACAATTCCGCAGCTGTTCATCACTCCTGGGGCTCTGTCCTGCCTTGCGCTTCCTACCAGAAGGGGGCGAGAGTGGCATTGTGTAATCAGGCTTCTGCTGGTACCCTGCGATACCAACTCACTCCTACGCAGGAGAGAACCAACAACTCAAAGTAAAGCATGCATTTGCCTTGGTACCTCTGTGCAAGACCTATAGATATCAGTCAAGGTGTGAATGGATTCTAAACAAACCAAGTGGATAGATATCGTCCCTCTTCCACGGCTAAAATCCCATTTGTTTAAATGTCCACCACTTGTTACTAAAGCTGTGCCAAATAGAAGACTGCACCTGGTAAGAAACAGAAGTAATGTTCTTAATTAAAACAGATTCTTAGAATATTTCATTTGATAAAGAAGTCTCAAGATAAGTTTGTTCCTTAATGAGGCAGTCCTGTTGATCTTGTATTAATCCAGCAGATTTTTGTCACTTGGAAACTCGGAAACTCCCGCC
>VZRQ01010876.1:2973053-3061881 GCA_013397975.1 Machaerirhynchus nigripectus
AAAAAAAAAATTTCCTTATCTGCTGTGCAGCCTCTGCTCAGTCCTTGTCAGAGATGTGTTTCTTCTTCGACACTATCAGCATTAGTACATTTGCTGAAGTTAAGCTATCTCTGTTGTCTAGAAAGTGGTTTTTTTTGCTGGCTCTAGACTTAAAAGAAAAACAAAAAAAAGCTTGGCAAACTTCTTTTTAAATGATGCCTGGTATTTAATGAAGCATTCCCAGCTGTAAAGGATGTAATACCACAGGTGAATTACAAAACTGACATTAAATCTGAGTTGCTCTCAGAAGTCTGTTTTCGCCCTCCTGACACAGTGGTCCCATCCTGACACTGCTGCCTCCTCTCTGCCAAGCAGTAGCAGGCAACGAGCCTTTTGTGCTGATTTCTCTGTGGAAGATCAATCAGTAATGGTGAAACTGGGTATAATCCAAGAGTAACTGTGCTTCATTTGGTGTCTTGGGCCAGAGGCAGTCAATCAACAAGCATAATAAAAATTTCTTTCTGCGTTTTCTTGAAAAAAAATCGACTGCTTTAAATCAGGGACCAAACCAGAGAGTAAAGCCTTCAGTTTTTCACATAGTTCGCACCATATATCTTCTTTCTATACAGAATTTGGCTTAACCTAAAAACTAACTGTCCCATGCTTCATCTTAGATATTTGCTGGCATACAAAGACAAGTGCAGCCCTGCCCCACACAAAGGAATTCAGGAGCCCTCTTTAATTATCCTCCTGCATAATGCTGTCTCTAAAATGTATTCCTTTATGAAACATGTATGTTACTTCAGCCTCAGATTTCACAGATCCTGCTGTAAAAGATGGTTAACAGCCTGAAGAAAAAAGCAGTTTCAAAAGCCAGAAGGATCTATGGGACAACATATTTGTGAGATTTGTGTGATGGGGGGGGGGGGGTTTNCATAATAATTTTAAAGTACATTTGAAAAAAAGGAATAAAGTCTTCCTTTCCCCTAAATGGAGCAATATTTCAAACTATGAGGCATGGAGGTGTAAAAATTCTTTTGTCCAGGAGTACTTTCCTCTGCAGGACATCTAGTGCCATTTAAGCCTTACAGGACATGGTGATATTCACACAGCAGTTTTCCAATCCTGTCTTGTGTTGTTACCAGCTATTTCTCCCCTCCTCTGTTTGTGCTTGTGGAGGGAGGGAATGAAAGAAGGAAGAGGAAACACTTCTAGAATGAGATATTTTTGTCCCAATGATTGAGAACAAAAAAGTCTGAACTGAGTTCTTTGAACCCTCCAACATATCATGGGTGTCAAAAATAAGACGAAGCTAGGAAAAGTAAGAATAAGCCACCTCTGTCTGTCAGAATAGAGGAAACAAATGCAACCCAGGTTCAGAGCACCATTTGGGAGAAAGGCACAGTGGGAAATGGATATTAATTTCTTTTCATTTACATCTGCCAAATGAAATCAAGTTCACTCCCAGCAGGCAGCTTGAAAATAAGTTTTCTAGGACAACAACTTTCCTGGCTAGATAATCAAAAAGGATAAGAAAGATATTCAAAGAACTGAGCTTTTTATGTGTGGGTACGTCCATAAAAATGGGTGCGGGCTGTATGTTGAATGGCCCAGACATGAACCATCTGTGACTTGGAAATTACTGAGCTGTCCTAGCACCCAGTTCTAGTGTAAATAGACACTAAAACATCCTAATGTGCTGTGTGGTGTCTGAAATTGAGATAGATTTTGTCTGTCTTCTCAGAGAATAGACAGAAAGCGGTCATCCCTTCCATACAGTCATGTGCAGCATTATTGTTAGCTCATAATGCACATTAGCCAACTAAAAGGAAACATTTCCAGGAAAGTAATGGATCTGTTAGTTCCTCTGGTTCAGTAGCCAACTTTTTTCTTTTGTTCCCATGATGATTAGTTCTCATAACATATGAGAAAAGTACTTCCCTTTGTCTAGAAACATTAAATAACCATATCATTAGTAGTTCAACACTTGGCAATTTGTAAACTACGTATTAACACTCCAAAACAAAGAATCAGTGGCTACCTAAGACATTGCAACAGAACTGCATGGCCAGTTTTTTCTTTGAAGTACCGTGAAGTGAGAGAGAGCTTTTTTTTCTTTTGTAAATTAAATATTTTTCTGGCAACATTTTTAAAAAATTCTTCTCTTTTTAATGACAACTCTGGATTTTTTTTTCACCAGCTTTGCATACAATTAGGATGCTTCTGCCTCCCAACAAAACAATGAAGATTTGGAACTGCAGGCAAATCAGTGTTTGGTGACATGCTCATAAAACCATCAAGGAACTTAGAGTCCATCCAGCAGCTGACATTCATGAGCCATCTCATTATATCTTCGCTAAGAACCATACACAACTTTTTGATTTCCTTTTACTGGGGCCTGGCCCCAGAAATGGTATCAGCAGCAAGGCAAGAGCAAAAGATGAGTTTAGAGCTCTCCTTCTGAGATGGGGTTACATGAACCTGACTCCACATTAGGTAGTGGGGACAGCAAAAGTGTTTAATTTTCTGAGGAAGACGGGAGAGCGGGCCAGCTGGCAGCTCCTGAGGACCACGGGGAGCAGGAAAAGAGCCAACTGGAGCAGATAGGCTGAAGGCTTGGGAGGTGCTTGGAGAGAGACCGTGGGAATGGGCAGAGGGAAGGCTGCAGAGGTAGGTGGGAACTGTATTCCAGAGCTTTGGTTGACATGAGTAGGGAGCTTGCTTGTGACTTGATAAGACATATCTGACATGCTGGTGAAGGGATTTGGGAGCACAGGGACAGGAGGGAAAGGAGAATTTCGATATGACTTTAATGAGTGGAAAAGCTAGAGATGAGAAAATCACAGAGCCAGCATAAAGAAGCAGCCAAGAACTGAACCTGAGTTGTACTGGAAGGAATTAGTAGAATTTTGAATAGCAAAAAGGAATAATTGACACTATTTAATGACAGGGCTCACATCAGAAACAGGTATGTCAGTTTTTATACGGAGGCATATATTTTGCTGTCCAGCTGCACACCAACGTGCACACAAGTGGTAATCTCACAAGTTCTGTTTTAAATCATACTCCTCCAACTTAATGTCATGTGAAACTTGATCTGTACTGTTATTAATGAAAGTTTAGAGCAGCTTAGCTAAGGAAACATGGAGTTTGAAAGTGTATAATTAGAAACGAATTGCTTTAAAAGTCAGTATATTATAATAAAATACATTATGAAAGCAAATGTAGGTGGTGTATGACACAACAGATCAGGTGACCATAACAATCTCTTCTGGCTTTAGTAGGCAGCAAATTTATAGAGGGAGATCTAAATTTGATACTCTGAAAGTCTTGTTCTGTTCAGGATTGGCTTCTTAGCTGATTTTAAGGAGATGCATGGGCAGAGCCAAGTTCAAAAATAGATGTGAAAGACTGATGTGTGAAGTGGTTCTCTTTGGTTCCACAGGAAGGCCTTACATAAAACTAGGTCAGCTTTCCTTTGGTAATGGAAGATGGGTCTCACCTGCCTCAGTAAACTGTGCCTGCTGTGGAGGAAGTTCCATTCACCACTCTATTGTGTCTAAAATTAGGGAGATTGAGCCTCTTAGTACATGCCTTGAAAGGCACTAATTTTTCCCCAATTTATGGCACAGGAAAAGTAGAAACCTCCTTTAACGTGACTTCCCTGTTAGGAATATACTGTTATCTGTATTCTTTGCTGAAGGGTCTGCCATGAAAATCTTGCTCAGCCATCCCAATAATGTCCTATCCACAGAGACGACTTGAAGTAGCATTTTGTCTTAGGTCTGGCATTTGTGAAATACTTGTTAAACTACATCAGATATCATTAGATGGGTGCCAAGGAAATTTAGGAAGAATTCCAGTTCAATGAAAGTAGCTTTCCAAAAATCTGCACATTTTGGACACTCACAAGTGGATCAATTAAGGAATCTCATGAGATATTTGCAGTGCCAGAAGATGTTGGTTTTTTGAGATTCAGGAGCCCAGTATGCATGAAATATCATTTTTTTAGAAGAGCAGAATCACATATCCAAGGTACTGAATTATTAATATTTTTAAAATATATAGCATTATCTCATAAGGAATCTGGTCTTCGTGTTCCCTAGTCTATATTGAAAAACTCCCTCCCACCTTCTTTTTTTTTTTTAAGTTTTCTCTATTTTCACACAGTTCACTGATAACCTGAGCACAATATGATGGCACAATATGAATAGTGTTTCTCCACTAATCACAGCTAGAACTTCTCTTCTCATGCTTTATGAAACACAAAGTCAGAACAGAATAGTAGAGGGAGTAAAATGTAAGGTCAGACAAGCAACATGCAACAGGACTAGGAACTGAAGCCAGACAACCTTGTACTTTCATTGCAAGGTCTTTCTCCTCCTCCAGCCCCTTTTAGCAGAAATGCCTAACACCTTGGTGCTTTCAGCAGGTTTCCGTACTAGGCACATCTCTGGAGATCATAGGAGGGTGGGAAAAGCTTTGTCAGTGCGTGGGAGGGCCCTGACAGCTGCAGGCGGAGCTGGGGCCCATCTAAACCCATTTGGCAGCCCTTGCTGTGCTCTGGCCTCAGGAGATGGTGACCTGGAATGCAAAGCCTCCTGCTTTGTGTGGTCTCGTGCCTATGCATGCTGCATGAGCCTAATGCTAGTCTTGCTAGGAGAGGTAAGTTACAGAAGTTATTCAGGTATGTGGAAATCTTAATTAAAACCCATGAGCAAAGCACAATCCATAAATATCTCAGTCAAATTTCTGGGATGAAAGTTGAAAAACAGGAGAAGAAACTACAAAATTAAGGAAAAAATTACCTTGCTACAGCCAATTACTGTGAAAAGAGTAAATATATCTTCATTGTAACTTTGAAAAAGGAAAGTTTTGGCCTGGTCTCTATTGTGGCATTATCTCAGACTAAGAAATAGGGTGATGAATTTGTTGGGATACTCACTGGAGAAACTGGTTGATTGCAATCTGGCCTGCTGCTTAAGGAAAATAAAATTGAGTTCTCATCAGGCAACAAGCCTGTGTAAGTTAATAGGCTTTAATAATAGCACCTCATTACATTTTTTTAAAACTGCCTGGGAAATGAATGCTGGAAATACAAAGGAAAGCTCTAAGGGATCACAGTTATAAAGCAAAGATAACAATATTACAGCATTTCAAAATAATGCATACACTATACTGGATACCACACAGAATTCAGTGACTGGGATTAAGGCCAAGTAAGCTTTTTTGAATGGATGTCCAAAGCAGATGGGAGACCTGACTCATGCTTTGGAATAGAAAAATGATTTCTGGGACAAGGTGTTTGGGAAGCCTGATAGCAGTCAGAAAATTAGAGGGTACTAGCCTCTGTGAATGCTGATGTATGGTAACAATTTTGTGGTCACTATTACAAAAGTCACATTTGCCAGCAAATAATACTAATGAGAGTCATACTTTTTGTATCCAAGGCACACCACTTCTTCCCATGGATTTTTATTACCTCTGTGCAGTAACTGTTGACAAACATTTACATTTTTGAAAAATGATGAGCACTGTGTTTGTGAACTTGGAGACATCGCTGTTCCCAAAAACTGGTCATTAATCAATGCTGTGGGGAAGAAACTCCTAGACTCAGTGGAGGTAAGAGCAGTGGAGAACAAGCTTGAATGGATGCATGAGCAAACAGCACGCACTGCAGAAAATAATGCTTTTATCAGTGAGGTCATTCACATTGCCTGTAGTAAGGATCTAATTTAGGTGTTTTGTGTGGGAGCCAGGGCTCCCAAGCCTGACTGATGGAGAAAAGTGCCTCTGGAGGATGATGCAGAACACCTGAGTTGTACTGCAATTAGAGTAGTAATTTAGATACCTTCTTCTCTCCATTTGCTGTACTCAAAACCTCAGAAGGTATCTAAATTAAGGGACTAAAATTAGTCAAGACAAATTACATTCCCTCTGCTCCAGTGTGTTCAGTGCCATGAAACGTCTCTGGGGGCTGTGTGTGCTCCGTACGTCACAGGATTGTTTAGTACATCAGGGGCAGAATTCCTCTGATCCTGTGTCCTCAGGGGTAATGCTATATTTTTTTTAATTAGTGGATTGAATTTGTCAGGTTGTCATGGTCAGTTGCCAACTAGAGATGAGGCTTTCATGTGACACTCACTGACTCTTCTGGAATAGCAATGTATCTTATATTCATCTCATTTGAGGGGTTTCTTATGTGAGTTTTTGATGACAACTCTGAACATATGTGGCTAATTCTTGCCTGAGAGAGTCTGGCTGTTTTGTCTTTGAGGAATGAAGTTGTAAGAGATGGACTCAAACCAGAATGTGACACATTCCTTGGAGGTGGAGAGATGCTTCTTCCACCCTGCTGAGGAGACCTGAGGGCAACACCAGAGCCTTGACATTGAAACATTTCAGAAAGCAAGGTTTCCGTCTCTGACTTCAGCCAACAGTGAGCGTGAGTGCTCATTAAATATTAAATAATAGCATGGTTCAGATCTGAGTCCAAACTTCTCATCTTGCACCATTCCAACTAAGCTGGTTATGAACGGGAACATGGCTCGGAAACCCCTTTGAACTTTGGAGGAATTTTGGTTCTGGATCTAAAAGCTGAGTTCAGTAGTGTGTAGCAAGGCCTTTCAGTCAAAAGGGAAGCATGAAAGGAGATCATTCAGGATTATTTTTGTAACTTATTCAAGTAAACAACAGAGAAAAAAAGTCAAGTCATCTGTGACTTGTATTCTAATTGCCAAAAATTATCTAAAAATACAAATTAAAAATATGGAACAAGCTTGTATGAATACACTTGAACTACTATTTCACAGAAGTTTTAACTGTGGAAAAAAAACTTTTTAACACCACCTGCTGTTCAGCTGGTTTTGACCTGACCCCTTTCTCCTTTTCTTGTTATTATAAACAGTGAGCTCTTTAAGTGAGAGCTGTTTAAAGGATAGGGGGCTGTAAGTGTTCCTTCCTAGATCCCAGATGCAGTGGGAGACTGATGGGCTTTTTGATCTTTATTTTATGAGTGTCTGATAAATTGCCTCTGGCACCTGGCAACTGAAATTTCACTATCTGAAAACTAACCCTTATGTCAAACAATGTGGCCAGTCTCATACTCCAAGTTAAAGAGCTGCATGCATTTAAGTACAGGATGTTTTCCAACATTTAGTACAGTATGTGGTGAAGCCCTGCTTCACATATTATTATTAGGCAGATCCTCAGCTGATGTAAATTGGCATAGCCCCATATGATTAAAGGAGCTGAACTGTTTTACATCAGCTGGCAACCTGCTCCAAAGTGCAACACATACTTTTGATTTAAAATAGTATTTTGTATGTGATTCTTCAAAGGTTGGTATGGTTCAACTTTTTCAATATATTGCTCTGCAGCCTCTGTTTTTTGTTTCTGAGGCAAGTGAAAAAAAAAAGGATCATGGGTAATGTTTTCTGGTTTGCTTGTTTGTTGGCTGCTTTAGATGAAAACTGAGCTATCATGTATTTCAAAGTCTCAAATGGTGCTCTGGGTAATGACTACCAAACTGAGTTACTACTTATGCCCTGGGGGAAGACACCCTGGTCCCCACTTTGTTTCTAATGTGTTCTGACAAATGATAAGAAAACTCGCCTTTTTTGTCAGAATTTAAAAGATCAGCAACAGGTATACCTGAAATACTGGGATTTCTCTCTAGTAGTAATCCCAACATTTCATATTTTTCTCATCCTGTTTTGCAACAAGGATTTGTGAGGGAGAACAACAGAAATGGAGGAGAGGAACAATGATGAAAACACGGGGAGACATACAGATTAATTGGAACTACTGTAATGAAGTAAGTGTAGAGGCAGCAATTCACACATTTAAATAAAACAGAACATGGTGCAGTCCTAAGTACAGAGGTTATAGGACCATGAATGCTCCATGCATGGGCAGCCGAGGGTGGCTCAGAGGTCTCTGCTGGGCTTGTGAGTGGGAGGAAGGTTTTGAATGCCTCCTTAATCAGGGGAGTTTGGAATTGTCAGCTGGGTGAGACAGAGCATTAAATCTGAAACGAAGCAAGAAACACAAAGTAACTCAAAAGCCTGATCAGTTTAGTAAACTGTCTGTGTGGGTAATAGTAAATGCTGGGATTCTTTTCTGCATTCTTGAAAAGATTGGAAATCTGAGGTAGCTCAAGAGGAACATGGGTATGAAGTAAGATTAAGTTTATATTTTCTTTAAGTTTATATGTTTTCTTCTGCAGGATCCATTTCCTGTGACAGGCATCCAAGTGACACCAGTGTGACCGAATCTACAACCCAGCCCCGTGCAGAAAGTCATAATTGCTTTCTGTTGACTAAGACACATCCAAATTTTGTTTTTCTCCAGTGGGGAACATGCCCTCACCTTCCACATGTGCCTTTGAGTTGCTTGCTGCCATCCTCCACCACCCCAACATACCCCGCAGAAGGGCTGGGCATTGAATTTGGAAGGATGACTGCGTTCAGCACCCAACACTGGAATGCAGGTTAGATGGCTCCATGGGAGACATCCTGTTGGAGGATGACATCCCACCCAGAGTGCTAATAAAATGGTTCCTTTTACAGGAAAGCTCACGCTGGCAAATTGTCTTTGAAAACAATGCTGTTTGCTTAGAGCAGAGCATTCTGCATTTCCTCGCAGGACAGGCAGCGTGGCTGGCAGGGCGCTGGGGGAGGGCTCCAGACATCCCAGCTCTGGTGCAGGCTTTGCCCCCGGGCTTGTGCGGGGGTACGGACAAGCACCCCTGGAATCTTTGCATCTTTTTTGCATCTTTTGTTATTCAGAAGACACTGAGGTCCTTTTCCCAGCCTTGCCTTTTAAATTGGGATCACGTAAAACCTAGCACAAATTAAGCCTGGAGCTTAGAAGAGGTTGTTTCGCTACTGAAGCACAAATAAAAATAATCTATAATTCTTTCATAGAACATTTAAAGCAAACAGTCTGGGAAAGAAACAGCCACATTTTACTTCCCCAAAAAATCACACAGGACAAAAGGAAATGCAGATGTTCTTACTGAATTGTCATATGAGTTGTTGACTAGTTAATTAATCAAAGTTGTCTAGTGATTTATTGATTAACAGAGCTTCTGCAGTCATGGACATGTCAAATTTCACAATGGAAAATTTAGCAATGGAAAAAGTCTGGTCTTTTAGTCCCTTCCTTAATCAAGACAGAGAATGGCATGAGAACTGAGGACATTTCATGTATTAAGCTTATGCCAGGCAATCTAATTATGTGATAGTATTGCTTAGGCATTTTTGACTGTTTTTTCCATGCAGCTTTTTTTCAAGTGGAGCAGTATTTTTTCATATTTTAACAGTGCTAACAATAACACCCCGTATAAGAAGTCCTCTAATGTCTTTAAGTACCTATAGACAAAAGTATGCAGTATTTCCTGTGATTGCAGTCACATTCAGTAGTCTGATAAAGGATATCCCAAAGGAGTTACCTTTCCTGTAGCTGGGAAAGCACAGAAGTAAAATATATTTAAATTTTCTTGGAAGACTGAGACCTACCTTAACTATCAGTGTTGCTTTGCCCCTATTCATTGCTACGATAAGAAGAATGTGATAAGGGCTATTTTTTGCAAACATTTGCTCATCTGCATAATTTTCTCTAAGTATTAATGAGAGCAAAAAGCTAATCAAATATTTGCATTTGAGTTGTTATTCAGAAGACACTGAGGTCTGTCGCTATGCTCATATGTCCTGAAAGATTAAGTTTCTCTGTCATAAAGGGGATTAGTAGGAGGCCAATCCTGCATGGTCATAAACCTTTGTACACAATGAAGATCAACTGTAAACGGGTCTGTTTCTCCAGTGTGCGAGTGTATCACAAAATCACTGGACTTTAAGGCACCTTCAGAATCATCCAGTTCCAGCCTCGTCAGGGACACCTTCCACTAGATCAGGTTGCTCAAAGCCCCATCCAACCTGGTCTTGAACTCTTCCAGGCATGGAGCATCCACAGCTTCTCTGGGCAACCTTTTCCAGTGTCTTACCACCTTCACAGTAAAGAATTTCTTCCTAACATCTAATCTAAACCTACTCCCTTTCAGTTTAAAGCCAGTACCTCTTGTCCTATCCCAACAGGCCCTTGTAAAAAGTCCCTCTCCAGCTCCATTGTAGGCTCCTGTTTTCCAGGCTCAACAGCCCCAATTCTTTCAGCCTGTCTTCACTGGAGAGGTTTTCTAGCCCTCTGATCATCTTTGTGGCCTCCTCTGGACTTGCTCCAACAGGTCCATGTCCTTCTTATATTCTGAGATCTTATGTTCTTCTTATGAAGATCTGCGCACAGTACTTCAGGTGGGGTCTCACCAGAGTAGAATAGAGGGGGAAAATCATTTCCCTCAACCTGTTAGACACACTGCTTTTGATGCAGCCCAGGATACAGAATCACAGAACAGGCCAGGTTGGAAGGGACCACAGTGAATCAGCTGGTCCAACCTCCCTGCTCAAGCAGGGTAATCCCAGAGCACATGGCACAGGATTGTGTACAGATGGTTCTTGAATATCTCCATTGAGGGAGACTCTACAGCTTCTCTGTACAATCTGTTCCAGTGCTTGGTCACCTTCACAGAGCTTCTTTTCAGCAGGTTGGCCCCCAGCCTGTAATGGTGCTTGGGGTTATTCTTCTGCAGGAGCAGGACCCTGCATTTGCTTTTCCTGAATTTCAAATTGTGCTTCTCTGCCCATCTCTCCAACCTGCCAAGGTGCCTCTGAAGGGCAGCACAGCTTTCTGGGATATTGGCCACTCCTCCTGGCTTTGTGTCAATTGGGGAAATTGCTGAGGAGGCCTCTGCACCTTTATCCAAGCAATTAATGAATTAGTTAAACAACGCTGGGCCCAGTATTAGACCTTGGAGGATACCACAAGTGATAGGCCTCCAACTGGACCCTGTGCCACTGATAACAACCCTCTGGGATCTGCTGTTCAGCCAATTCTCAATCTACCTTAATCCACCTCGCTCCCCTCCTCAGTTTGCCTATGAGGATGTTGTGAGAGAGTGTTGAAAGTGTTGGTGAAATCGAGGTAGACAATATCCACCTCTCTCTCTCTTCATCCATCCAGGTACTTGTTTCATCTTAGAAGGCAATCAGGTTGGTCAAGCATGATTTACCTTTAGTGAATCCATGCTGATTACTCCTGATCACCTTCTTGTCATCCATGTGGATAGAGATGGCCTCCAGAATGAGGTGCTCCATCACCTTTCCAGGGACTGAGGTGAGACTGACTGGCAGGTAGCTCCCCGGGTCCTCCTCCTTGCCTTTTTTGAAGACTGGGGTGACATTTGCTTTCTTGTAGTTCTTAGGCACTTCTACTGACCTCCATGATCTCCATGACCATACAGTCGGCTTTCTGTGTGAGTGTGCATGGCCAAATCATATTCAGCATTTTGTCCACCAACACTCATAAGCCCTTCTCAACAGGGCTTCTCTCAGTCCATTTTCCATTCTCTTTCCATTCTCCAAGCCTGTATTTGTGCTTGGGATTGCTCCAAACCAGGTGCAGGACCTTGCACTTGGCCTTGTTGAACTTCATGAGGTTCACATGGGCTCACCTCTCGAGCCTGTCAAGGTCCCTCTGAACGGTCTCTCTTATATGTTATGAACATCTCTCAGGACAATTGTGCGCCACACTGCGTGAGACGTTTTGTATCATGCAGGAATGTCCTACAGCAAAGCATGGAGAGGTTAGAAGGCTCATCAAAAGATATGATGACTCTGTCAGAAGAGGTTTTCCTAATAGTTTCCCAGTGTCAGCAACCGGTAGAATGTTTAGTGTCTGGTTTCATAACTCTTCAATAATGCTAGGTCTATTTATTGTATCGCACTCCATTGTTTCATATTGTATTGTACTATATTTCACAACATGTTATTGTTTTGCATGTTGTTATTTATACAAGTAAATCTGATTACAGAAAAGGTGATTTGAATTTGACTTCATTACCTCTTGCTGCCTTCTGGAGCAGCCCACTGGAACAGCCCCCAGCTCAAAGTTAGAGTGGCCCTGATGCTACTCATTTTGACACAAGTGCTGAATTAATCTTTAGCTCAGTAGGTGCTGAGGGAATTCCATCAGATCATTTACACACACCTGCACTTAATGAACTTAAAAAATGAGGTAATACCATTTTAATGACAGAAATTCTCAGATTCTTGAGCTGATAACTTGGTTTGAGAAGGCTGTTACAGTTTTCCCAATGGAAAGAAAGAAAATAGGTTTTTTTCTGTTAAGAGTAATATCTGGATATTTGATCCACATAATTTTTAAAATATAACTTTGAATTACCTATGATAAAAATAATATGAAGAACTTTTTCTAATAACAAAAGCGAAGTGTACATAAAAAAAAGAAAGGGTATATTAAATATAAACATTAGAATACTGAAAATGCAAGTAATCTGAAAGGATAGGCCTATTTTCAGAAGTACAGGGACATAGCCTTGTGCATATATGTGTCCTGTATTGCAAAGAAAAAACCTCCACATAAATTAGTAGGAAGGAATTACTGGACTAAGTTAAGAAAAAGTAACTTAATTAAGGAGTCTACTTTTCATGTTCCAACCATGACTATTTTGTTGTCTTCTTTCAAATACCTGGACACTAAAAAGAATTTTTAAGTGATTTTTTAAGGCACTTTTGCTTAATGACTAGCTTGCTTTCTTTGAACCTGCATTTCATCTGTCTTTGCACACAAAATTTCTTATAATGTCCACAGAAGCTCTGTAAGTAGTACAGGTGTAGGATGCACATTAATTATCTGAAGATCAAAAACCTACAGAGAAAAGACAGAAATTTATTCTCTTCCAAAATCATAGGAGAGATTTCTAATGAAGATTGAAGTCCGAAATGTTCCAAGAACTACTCCTGTATCTGTATTCTGTTAATTTCTGACACCTGAAGCCCCCGCAGGATAATAGGCTCTTTTATAGGGTGACAGGCACTTTCCTCTGGGGTCCACAGAGACCACAAAGCTCTCATCTATCTGTTAGCAACCAACAGGGAAAGTTTATATCTGAATAATGAAACAATGCATGGTCTTCAAAATGCTCTCCTCCTTTATTCCCTATTTCCCAGGAGTAATTTTCTCCAGTGGTCAGTTTTTTTTCTGTGTCTGCATTTTATTTGACTTACCTGAGCCTCACTAATCACTGTGGTGACTCAAGTCACTAATCTTCCTGAGTTGCAGCCTGCCTAAAGCTAGAACTCGACACAGGCACCTCACTTAAATCTGCTAAGAGAGGTGGAGTGTATCAGGGTCTTCTATTGCTGCAATTAATAATAGTTTGGCTCTTGTTCTGCAAAAGCTTGACATAGTATTTATTACACCTATGGGTTGCAAGGGAATCTACTCCAGCAGTAAAGATTACACCCAGAGTTCACAGGATTTGGCTCTAATGTTTCATACATTTTGTAATGCATGCTACAAAAAGGGGTGTTTTTTTGGCTCAGAAATGGAACATTTCTTAATAGAAATGGGAAACAAATGCAGGAGCCCCTCTTTGACACCAGCCTTCAGAACCCCATTTGGAGGCACAGAGCATCAATGTTGTGCACTGCTTGAGATGTGTGAAGGGGAATGATCTTGGCTTCAGCTGAGTTTTGCAGCCTGAACTGTGATCCTGGTCCCAGCACACTCTCGGGAATGGAGGAGAGATCCAGCTGTTGTGATCCCCAGAGGTATCTCCAAAGATACCTACCCACCTACCCACCCGTGTACCTACCTACCTACCTACCTACCTACCTACCCACCCACCTACCAGGGCATCCAACTGCTGCTTGGAAAAGCAGCACACAAAGGCCATAGATAAGCAGAGACTTCTCAGTTGCGCAGACATTCTGTTTTTTGCTCCTTGAGGACCTTCCTACCTGTTTTTTCATGATTTTCTCACCTTTTTTTTCTTTGTTTATTTCTCTCTTTTCAGGGGGAGCTGAAGAAAATGGAATAAGACTGTGGAGTTTCCTGAGTGTTTCCCTTCCTCTCATTGGCTTTGTGCTGTAAAAGGACATGTCACCCTCTGGTCCTGAGCTGACACTGGGTTGAGCAGTGGCTTTGAAAATCCAGGTCCGGCAAGAGCCCGAGGAAGTCCAATCTTTGATCAGTCACACGGCACTGTAGGTGATGTGGCATCACAGAGTCAGGGACCGCACTTTTCAGTCAGGGGTTACCTTTAATCTCTAATTTGGCAAAACAAAACAAAGCAAAGCAGAAATTCCCCTGAAGCATTTAATTTTTGCCTTTAATGCCAGAGAGCATAAGTGTGGCAGTTTGGTGATGTGCTATGCAAATTAAAGCTGTGAAAAAACAAAGCTAGTTAAACACAAGTTTTTCTTTAGCGGGTAATTATTCTTAGCTGTTTTCACATGCCTCCTTACATCCATGAAACTCTGGTACATTACGATGAAAGACTTATTTCAGAACTCACACATGCACTATTTTGTTAGCAGTGGAAGCACAAGCAGAACATCTGGGTGCCAAGTTCAAGCAAAGTGCAAGATTTTTTTCTGAATTCGATGTTGGTGTGTCCCATCATGTAACTATGATATATGATAAAAGGAAAAATCACAGCCAAACTCAACCTTGTTCAAAGCAAGGTGCTAGTGAAAGGATGGGATGGAAAATAAGTACTAATGGATTAATGTTCCATGATAAATGTTTTATTATAAAAGCTAGTGAGTGATTAGATAATTCTTGCTTCCAAAAGCAGGGTTTAAATATTTCTTCTTGGCTGGAAACCAAAATAAATACATCACTTAACTATCTGGTTTATAGGAATATCTATATGAATAAAAAAGTAATAGAGACTTGGTTCCTTTTGTACAGTAGGTGTAATAAATAGCCAGCTATAGCAATGTGCTGCTTACTGTTTGGAGCTGTTATGGTACATAAAAAGAAGTTATTACAAGTATTAAAGGTACATCCAGAATTCTCCTCCATGCAACAGAGCTCCACTGTTACTAATTAAAATAGTTTTCAAAGGATTGCACAGTAGAAGTTAAGATAAAAAAAATCTCCCTCTTTAAGGAAAATTAAGATAAAAACATAGAAAAAAGCCTTAATATTTATATTTATAAAATTTATACAAACACTTGAGCCACAACAATTTTCATTTCCACCAGTACAGCAGATTTTGAACGCAAGTGAACTTGTCAAAAGGATATAAAGATATTAAGTATAATTCCTTATAAAACTTTTTTTCTGTAGAGATCTTTATTAATTAATGGATCTCAAAAGATTTATGGGGGAAAATAATTTTATCCATGTTTCACTGGTGAAGAAGTCAAGGTATTCAGAAATAAACCAGCTTATTCAGCATCCACCAACAAGTCAGACTGCAGATGTCCCAGGTCCAATTTAATACCCTGTTTAAAGGATCATGATAGCACTGACTGCCTTGGTTATACTTGATGCAAATGCTTGAATAGACACTTGATACTTTCTGATTAAGGAAGGGTCTTCAGAGGGCAGTGTCCTCAAATCACATTGCAACAGTGCCTTCTGTGCAGTTTTCTCAGAATAACCAATATAATTTCAAATAGCATCTACAAGAATGCAATCTGGGAGGCCTGGCTGGACTTTGAGGAGAGTTGTAGTAGAAAAGGCAGACCCTATCACATGAATGAAAATACTCTCCTTCTGTGTACAATTGCTGAAATATGGGTAAGAAGGTCAGAAAAAATGATGCAAACTCTAAGTCACAGATGCAGTCACAGTCACAGTTCACTGACTTAACAGAGAATGAACAAACACAGAGTTTCGGAGAGTGTGAGTTATGGAGGACACAAATTACTTTACTAGAACATCAAATTAAGAGTAAAGCAAAGCAACGCAGAGAAACATACTCATGCTCTTTCCTTCTGTCAGCTTAGCATCTAAGTCTGCACTCTGCTTCTTGTTGAACACCCTTGATTTTGTTCATTTCACTCTGACTTGCCTGGGTTATTGAGGGATGCTCCAAGTGCCAAGAGAATATAAAGGACATGAAAAACAGCCAAAGCAACCATAAGTTGATCAGTAGGTATTCACACTGAAGTCACCCATTTTTAAAGCAAGGCCTTATGCTTCTGTAACATTATAACACTCCCAAATACTAATCTTAAGAGCTCAGGCTGGTCTCAATATGAACGGCAAACAGAGCATTCTCTTAGTCCAGGCAGCCGAGGGATTAGTGTGTGTTTATGCATTTTTCTTCTGGCTATCTAGAATTCAATATTTAATAAATACATTTAGTACATGGTGTCTGCTGACAGTGGGATGCTGGATGTGCTTACGGGTTGTTGCTCTGTCTTCTGCAATCTCACCAGCTTGTTCTGTGCACAGGATCAAAGAACAAAAACATGAGTGGACCTACTAAGTCCGAGTTCCCTGGACTTTGGAGGGATTGTCTTGGCCAGAAGTTTTGGGCACATGCAGACTAGCCCTAAAACTGAGCAAATAGGGGGGTCCCCAGTCTGTGCTGAATTCTGTGCTATCACAGCTGTGCGGCAAACAGTCCTCAGATCCCCTTAAAATGCTTGCTCAGGAATGTCTACTCACACTACACTCACTCCAGTGTAAACACACCCTTAAAGCAGATGTAGAACATGCCCCATGGGGAAATAATGCAACACCCAGGGATGGCTGGTAAATAAAGCAGCCTACATGCAGTCACTCTGCCCTGCACATTCATACTAAGATGAAGGTCAGACTTCAACTTGGTGCAAAGCTAGTGGAGCATGACAGCCGCATAAAATACAATATAATAAACATATGGGAGTGTTGCTTTCTTCTGCTGCTATCAGTCTTATGGATGTCAGTGGAACGAAGATTTCGCCGGTGTTGTATTGCCCTACAGTAGTTTTACAAACAAGGTAGATTTAGATGGCTTTGGAATTATGCTACTGCTGCAAAAACAAGTCCTGTAGAAATGTTTGGTGTGAGAGTATTTATAGAGAGGCTACATGGTTTGTTTTGTATTAGTGCTGAGGCTTTTTTAAAGTTATACAGAGCACAGTTCTTTTCCATTTCGGCTAAGGGAGGGGTTGAAAATTATAATTTTAAGGAAAGATCCCCAGTCCTAATATCCCTGACTTAAACTAAACCCCTTTATGAAAGAACTTGAATTAAGCTGTGCACTGAAAGCCAATAGAGGAAACTCTATATTGAGTTGTCTTGCATGCAAGCTACTAGGAAATGCAGCTGGTGAAGCAGTGCAGCACGTCCATCAGTAAAGATACATCACCACCACTGCAATTTAACACACTATTTCCTCTGAGGTTCAACAAACACCAGAATTTGGGTTTAATGGGTGCTGAAGCCTATTTCACAAAATTACCTGGGCCCCCAGGTCCCATATAATTGAAATAGGAGCTGATTGCTATGAATAGCTTTGATCAAATGGACCCAAATTTTTTATCTATCAAACGTCACTATATTTTTGAAATATATTTCTAATATTAAAATGTCAAAAACCAGAGAAAGAGCTGTTCTCATGAATGTTTTACAACAATTATTTCAACATCCTCACTGGAGCATGAAAACAGTGTGCCCATGAGTCACCTGAAGAAGATGCAGGAAAATCTTCTTCCCTATGTGGTGCAGAAGTGACATGAGGGCTCCCATGTATCACTGTTGCCTTTCATATTGCTGAACTTCTTAAAAAGTAAAACAGAACTCTCACATGTAAATGCATGGAATGTGTATGAAGGTGAGGAAGTTTCCTCCCCTCCCACTGATCTGTATGAACAGAGCAATAACATATTTCTCCAAGTGCAAAGTTTGGGGTCAGAAAGATGGTTTTGTCAGAAGAAGGCCTAGGACACAGCTGTAGGGGTGCTTTTGAAAATGACATTTCACCATAAAATGAAAGTTTTCTAGTGCTTACAGAATTTGGGGCATTGGGGTTTATCCTGCAGTATTTTTAATCAAAACTGACAGACACTGGAGTGCATGTTACCATCCCTGTTTGTCTGAGGGCTTGGGATGGGGTTGATGCTGAGCCTGAGCCCTCAGCCACAGGGAGGTCTGGATTTTCCAGTCACACAGATAAGAGCAGCAGATGAGTGCGTTCATGCTGGCCAACCATGGGCTCCTATCTCAGGTAGGAGTAAAGTTTATATACCACAGGCAAAGGCAAGCTTTTTTTCAAAGCACGGATCACACTAAGAGCCTAACTAGGATTCTCTAAACCTCTTTTTGAGGTGCCTATCTCTCCTTAATGGCTATAAAGAGAGTGTAGGGTGACTGGCCTCTGAAATTAGTTGCTTCCATTGATATTGTGAATATCCACTGAGTGCCACCTGGAAAGGATTTGCTTCCTCCTGGCCCTCTGAAGATTGACCCCGTTCACTCAGGCTGTGCTCCTGGGTGAGCTTTTGCCCCCGCCTGAACTCAGATAGAGTGTTTGTTTATATCCAAACTGAATTAAAATTTCCAAATAGTACAGGGAATGGAGCTGTGTGAAAACTGCAGCTCTGACTCCAGGGAGTCTTGGTTTACAGTGAACCTCTTGAACAAAGAAACATGAATTTTCTGTTTTTCCCCACTGCCCTGATTCCCCCATGATGAGCCAAAGGAATTCAGCCAGTGAGGGGGTGGCTCATGCTCTGCTCTTGGGGCTATTCACTCAAAAGAAGATGCTGACTCCTCATGAAGTTACTAGTGGGCTAAGTGTAAATCTGCTTTCCCACCCCAAGGATTTGCCTCTGAGTATGCACAGAAATTTATAGTTTGTTTTTTTAAAAAATACTGCTCCCCATTACCCATAAAAGAGAGAAGCTTGTTGGAGCTGCACACCTCCTAGGCACAGTGCTATTGGTTGCCCTGCCAGCCCCGTGATGTAAATTACCTTTGCACTTTGTAATAGAGTCAGCACCATGACAGGAACTCACACATCACTCAGTTGGCGAAGGGTAATAAAGAGGAAAATCAAAAGGAGCATGAGTTCATGCTGGAGGTATGTGCAATCAAGGAGAGAGATTTATGACAAAAGCTGAGTTATAATATTAAAGGGTATAAACAGCTTCTTACTGTTATGTTTTCATACACCCCGTGTTCCTTCAGTAAGTACAGTGTTAAGTTTGGGGGAGACTTAGCTGTGAATTTTGCCTTCTTAAAAAGGTCTCTGGAAAAGCAAACTTGCATTAATGTGGCATAAAAATCATTGCTGAGGTTCATCCTGCACCAGCGTGGATAAGTACGAGGTAGCAACCTCTGGCTAACATGCATCAAAAGCATGTTTTGAAGTCTGGTGTGATGATCCTCACTTGTTGACAGAGGTTTAGCTTCTACAAAACTCACTAGGTCTATTCACCACAGTGCACTAACATCTATGATCAGTAGCCACTCAGGTTCTCACCAGTATTTACCAGAAGCAGTGCCAAGTGCCTGTCACAGGGATGACCTCAGTACAGACTGTATGCAATTCATTCTCCTCAGAAATCATGACTATAACATTATCTGAACATCCTCTGGTATAGAGAAGGAATGGCTGTGCTGTCTTGGGCCAAAGCTTTACCTATCCCAGTTTCTGTTGCAGATGCTGAGGGAGCACCACTCTCTCAGGAGATGGCACACTGATGTTCTTGGTTCCATGCTGGTGACTCCCCACAGAGCTGCCCCATCACAATCAGAGCCCCTGGGCATGGTCTGCAGTCCCAGTGATGGGGGCCAGCAGCCCTGCATCTTCTTTCCCCTCCCCTCACACCAACCCCTGCCTCCTAGTGGGACAGAGGTTGGTGTATAAAAGAATAAAGAAAATAAAGCACAAAGAAAATAAAGCACAAAAAAAGCTGAATAAACAAAACATAAAAAACCAAACCAAAATATTGTAGCTTGGAATTAGCTCAGAACAGAATTTTAGAAGAACTGAAATGCTGCTGCAGAACAATACAACAAAAATTAGGCCATTTCAGTGTTCTTTTTTGTCCCTGTCTTTGTTTTAAAGACCAGCTCTTTGCACTCACTAGCACTATATGATCGGAGTTTCCCTGTAAAACTGCAAAAGGAATATTTCTGCTGTCTGTGTTTCTTCTAGTTGTCTTTATGCCTCTTTTATTCTCATCTGGGAAACCAACAACAGGCCCAGGCACTGAGATCTCCTGCCCACTCTTTGCACATATCAAGTTGTAGCTAAGACCTCAGCCAAAGTCCCTAGGGACCAGTGTGTACTATACGTGGGATGTTAGCTCTTCCTCTGGGATGCCCCTTTTTTGCCCCATCTCACCACACAACTCCACTGGCTGTGGTGAGATAGAGGGGAAGCCAGGTTTAGCCCCAAAGAAATCATCTCATAGCTTGACACAAGGGCAGCGTTACAGAATCACAGAATCAATTAGGGAGGAAAAGACCTCTGAATGTATTGAGTCCAACCTTTGACTGAACACCACCATGTCAACCAGATCATGGCACTGACTGCCACATCCAGTCTTTCCTTAAACACCTCTAGGGACAGTCAACGGAAAACATGGAAAACATCAGCCCACTTTTTATATTTCACGAAAAAGGATGAAGCAGATGTTTTTAAGTAAACATGGGCTCTTGTTATGCATTTCTGAGAAGTCAAGAGAAGCTTTTTCAGAAGCAGGAGTAGCCCATGAATTTAAAGGCGTTTTAAATACTGTACTTTCCCATAAAGCTATAAAACCCTGGCAGAAAGCTCAGCAGCCAATCAAGGAGGAATGAACCTGAGCATGTTATAACTCAGATTACCAATAAAAATGTCAGGCTGAAATCAGAAGTGGGTAGTTTTATAATCTTGAACTGAAAGTATTTTTTAATTGCTTTCAAATGGGGAACTTAACAATATAATTAAATATATGTATAAAAAGCCCCAAAGTGCTACAATCTGCTTTACTATCTGACTTTGTCAAGATGATTATTATTACAATAGGGGAAATGGCGGATTTGAATGTTTTTTCTCTGGCACTGCAATTTCCCAGCTGTTTTATTGGGATTGTATTAAAACTGGACAAAATGTACTCTGCTGCTTCCATAAAAACTAGTTGAGCATTAAGAGTTAATACCAGCATTTTAAAATCATTAAAACCAGCCTATAGCTGTAGATTAGTGTGGGGTGAGATGTGTTATGTGAAGCAGGTGTGATCTGTCAGGAGCAGTGTTTTGGCATTTTACAACCAATGGGGCTACGTGCACAGCTGTAGACTGAAGAAAAATGGACCAGCATGGGTACAATGGGCTGCTTTGTATATATGCTGCTATTTTGCTAATGCACTTTTAGCATATATATAGATAAACAGTTCAAATATTGATTGGTATTTTGTGGTATTAATAGGCTCACTTTAATCTGGTTTAGTCTCTAAAGTATATTACATTGATCAGTGACCACTGATATATTTTCTTAGTGAGGCTAAATTATGCTCTTACCCAAAAGATATGTGTGTAAACAAAAGTGCCTGGAGGAATAGTTTGGATAGTGAAAGAGAGCTGAGTATGTGTCAGTCAGGTGTAAACTGCTGGAAATAACCTGTTACTGTGTATGGGCCAGCTTGTACAGATCGCTTCAGAACAGAGTTGGTTGGGAGCCAGAGATCAAACACTTCTTTTGTTGGAAAATGCCAGTATGGGGAAACAGAAGTATTTCATAGGAATGTGTTAGGTCTGATGAAGTTTTGATGAAATACAAACAGGGTCCTGCTGGAAACCTACCATATTCCTGCCAACCCGCACAGGTTGTTGTTGGACCAGAAATTGTTTATTCTTCTAAGGCTCATGTTGATAGGGCTGCCCCAACCTTTACGGGTCCTGACCCTCCCTAGTGCTGGTGGGGCTGGGCAGTGTGGAAACCTTGCCTGAGGGTTAGAAGGTGATCTTGCAAGGATTATTTGATCATGAAAATTTCAAAATAATATCTTCATTATGACAATTTTTTTTACATGGATTTTCTTTTCCATGGGATGTTTTTATATTTCTAATTTTCCAAAAGGCAATGAGGTTTGCAATTATTTTAAGTAAAGGTATCTTCCCAAGAAAAGAAAATTTCAACCTAATCTCATATAGCTGATGGCACAGAAATGCTATCAAAATGATACACATGGATTACCCAAACTTTCATATAAACTCCTCAGGTTTCAGAGCAACATGTTATTTGGGACAGGCACATGTAATGGTCTTCCACTGTTTAAAGTAGTAGAATTCTTAATGTCATAGTAGAAAACTTCCTTGATATGACTGTTTACAAGAATTTTATTTATTATACCACAGAACTAGTGGAAAATATTTTTTTAGCTATGTGGTAGAAACAAAATATAATTGAAATATGTAAACCCTGTAAGTTTATGGAAATGTTGAGTTAAACACTGTAAAGACTGATAAGTAAATTTTAAGAATAGATTTCTGTGAGACTGACAGGTTATAGATAACATATAGATAGTGATTTTTCCTTTGCTGTAAATATGAGAGTCTGTTTTTCTTCCCACCTACACTGATTTTTATACCATTGCAATTCATTTTTCTGCAGTGGAGCTACCAGTGATTTATACGAGTGCAAATAAGAATCAGAATTGGGAGCATTACTTTCAACCCAGCAGTGTCCATTTAACTGTCACAGTGGGTAAAGACAAGAGCTCTCAGAGAAGGTTGTTTATCCTTATGGGAAGGGACAATAAAAACCACAGGGGATTTCCCTTCTGGCCTGGGTGGAATTTTAAGGGATGGAAAAGGGTAATTTTTATTCTACACTTTAATTATCCAGGACCTTTGATGTAGTGGTAGATATCAGTATAAATCTCAAGGGCATGGAGTTAATGGAATTACATTAAGGGTGAATTTTCCTCAAGGAGCAATTTACACACTCTGCTTTGCAGCTAGGAGTGCTATAGGTCAACGAGGCTTTGCTAATTATTACAGATTATGTGAAACACGACTACTTAGACCACAGAAATATGTACTCTTCAATTACACATGTATAACCAAAAAGACAATATTATTCTGAATCTTTCCTGTTGAACAAAATACTAGAATTTTTTTACTACTAAACTCGAGCCAGGAGCACTGGTATGTTAGCTGGAGGACTCTGAGTATAAAACAAGGTCTTAAGAGTTTAATCCTCATTTTTGTACTTAAATCTACTTTTTGCATTCCCTGTTACTGGGACATTCACACGATCCCTGGTGACTCCTGGGACACAAAATGTGTATCCTGTGCAGCCAAAGGAGCAAAGCCAGCCCTGTCACATCATAAATAAAACTGAGGAAGATCAAATGTTATAGCATCCTGAAGGGTTAGTAAGTGAAGTCAAGCTAAGGAAGAATGTATCCAGAAAGGCCTGTGAGGCAAGACCAAGTATTTTCAGTTCAAATTGTCATGATGGGAGTGTGAGGGCATTATTTCCATCATCTCTGGCAGTAAAACAGAGGTGGGGAGGAACAAGGACAGAGGAGAGCTACCACCAACTCTTTCAACATCTCCAGTGTATAAGAGTGGCCATCATTAAAAAGCCAGCAGTGGTGACATGAGGTATTGTGGTATTATAACCTCCCTTTTGGGAAGAGAAGCTATTCTGTGGCTAGACTTGGGAACTACTTTTGCTGAAGACTGGTCTCTATTTGGAAATTGTCCATGTCTGTGGGAGAGGCCTGTAGTTTACTCTTACTGATGGTGAAGTTATGGTAGAAATGATTTAGAGGGAAAACCGTGTTCTAAAAGGGAAGTGGCAGGAAGAAAAATGTCTCTATGTTCACAGTGGCTCAGTCTGAAATAGCATTAATTTAAAGACTTCCTATGCTTTACTATCATTAACACATTGTAAACACATGAAGCTAATTGTTCATAAAATAGCATCCATTTCACGGTTCAGATCACTCTCCTCTTGTGGGAAACCACTCAGGAAGAGCAGGGAGAGCCTCTGGGAAACATGAAAAATTTCAGTATCATTCCTTAAGGGAAGATAATATTTCTCTGGCCCATAAACAAACAGCTCATTTGAATGTGAGAAGTGGTATAGCTGTAAGACTACCATAGGATCCAAAATCCAACCCACCTCCATGATTCTGCATCCCATCAGTGCAGCAGAAGGTAGCTCCAGGTCTACAGTGAATCTTGTGCTTCTTAATCCACAACCTGATGCTTTTGCAGGTCTCACTCTGGAAGAAGTTAAGCAGAAAGTCATACAACCTGTGGCAGATAAATTAATTGAAAATTATAAAGTCTCAGATAAAGTAACATGATGAGGTCTGGATTTCAAGGGGGACACAGATATGCTCAAGATAAAGTTAAATACAGTGAGGGAAGATTTAAAAATGAATAAAGAGATTTCTCAAGAAAAACTGAAAGAATTTAGTTTACTTTCTCTATCACAGGAAAAAAAATACAGTGTACATCTATCACACCAGTGTGACATGGGTTACTTTTGTTCCTTTTTCCAGGCTAGTGGATATATTAGGTCATATGTCAACAGACAATGATAGATTTTGCATCATGCCCAACAGTGATGGCAACGTCAAACTGAGGACAGATATTGCCCCACCTCTCTAAAGACAGAGTCTCTTGATCACCATTCTATTTCCAACCAGCACTGTCATCTGCTAAGCAACAGCTCTGCCCCATTTCTCACTCTGCATTACTCTGCATTTCTAGAAACCTGCTCCTAGTCACTGCTGCAACTCCTACACTTTTTTTTTGTTCCTATGGACATGAGCTCAGACAAAATTTTCTGAAAGCATGAAAAAGGCACTTTCAAAACTCTGTTAAGTTCTGGAGCAGAAGAGTGGGAGGGAAGAGGGTCCACTTCCACCCCTATGTTCTCACGCACCACAAAGGCCATGCAGCCGGGCTGAAACTGCAGAGGATTGTGTCAGTGTCAGCCCTTCATTTCCAATTAGAGATGCCATATGTGTGTCTGTGCTACTGAGGACAGTCTGGTCCTTTGTAAAGAGATATAAGCTTATAGGAGTACTAGACTAATTGTCCCAGCAAAGTTCTGAAAAAAATAATTTGGTAGCAAGTATAAATAAAAGATCTCACAGTCTGTTTCAATTAATATTACTTGTATTGCACTTGAAATGTATACAGTGCTACATGAAGAAAAGCACATACCACCAGTGCAAGCAACAACTTCCAGCTCTGTAAGAAGGGGGAAACACATTTTTTGTTCAAATGAGGTTTGACTTAAACTAGTGGCACTTTGGGCAGCTGTTATATTGTATTCTGAACTGGCATTTGTAGACATCTTATCACATCCAGATTGAGGCAGAAATTGGACAAAGATGTGAATGGCCGATGTCCAACTGAAAGCTATTCCTGTATTCTCAGTAGAATTGTTGATATTTGAATTGGGGAAACACCCCCTCTCTCCGTTATGTTGTTTCACCCCTCCACCAGCAGTTTTGTTTTCTTGTAGCGAGACCCTCTTTCGGACAGCCTGTGTTCAAGGAGCAAGGGCTGGGGTGTGGGGGGACTCACTCTTTACCTGTCATCTTCTCCAGCATGACACTGACAATCTCAGAAAGCCATAATCACTTGCAGTGCAGCAGAAAGATAACCCACAAAATGCGGTTAAATGGTTGCATGAGATACAGGTGTATACTCAGGTATATGTATAAATTTCTCTTGACAAAGATATGGCAAAGTGCAGCTGGGCAGAACAACCATCTCAGCCTTCCTTTACATTTCTTCTTGCACAAGTTTAACCAGCAAGAGAACCCACAGCTCCACTGAGCAGTGATGAGGCAGAAGTTCTGGGCTGTGTTTTTGCCTGTGACTGATGGACTCTTAGACTTGAAACCAGGCATGCAACTTCCCTGAGACCCAGTTGCTGTGCCAATAAAACAAACCGGTGAAAGATATCTCCCTAGGGCATGGTGAGGATGAATAAATAGTTGAAACAGCATTGAGGTACTCAGCTGAAAGGTCCTTGATACTGTCAAATAATTGTTATATTTGTTATTCATTGATAAATAACTATTTGGACAGTCCTTGGGAAAATGTGGATTTTTGACAAGAGGCCAATAATATTCTTTACAGGAAAAGCAATGACCATAAATTTGAACATGCTTTATATAGGTTACATCTGAAGAATGAAAATATATCTGTAGATTAAATTACTACATTTGTACAGTATAAGAATAGGATATACTCATAATCCCCTTTTCAGTAAAGCAGGCAAAAGAAAAAAAAAACAAAACAGCTGCTATGCAAAGTTTCTAGATGCAGAGTTCAGTAAAACCTTGATGTATGTAGGATGTATAAGCAGAACTGAGCTTGGATATATTAATCTCCAAAACCCTTTATTTTGCAGCCAAAATATGCCTACATGGAGTAGATTAAAATATTTATACAAGGCAAAATTCCAAGGCTAGTGAACATCCTGTTGCCAAAGACATTTTGCGGACAACAATATATCATTTTACCACATACAGTAGTTACTGCTTTCACAGTGAAAGAATATGATAACATAGATATATACACATGAAATTCAGAAATTATGTTTGTGCCCACAAGTTGACTGAAGTGTCTCATATGGCCATGCAGGAGACCAAATCCTCCAAGTGACTGCAGATGCCCTCTTTCCAGGCTGTGAATAATTGTTTGAACTCCAGGAAAAAGCTGTGTAAGTTAAAAAAAATGTTGTTTAGACATGATGGATGTCTTTGGTTGCTAGCTATAGACTTGGAGTGAGTTGCCCTGCTGCACCACAGATTTTCTAAGTGAGGCAAGGCAGAGCTTTAAGACCTTCACATCACCTTTAGAAACATGACTAACGTGACCAGCCAGAGTTAAAGCTTCCTATGCCCTTCACTGGTGGGCCACAGAAACCTATTCAGAAAAAAGTAATCAAGGAGGATAAGAGTGGGTCAGGCCAAACATCCAGACTGTCCAGAGCCCCATATCTGATAGCAGGCTTTGAATTATTTCTATGACAGGAGTGCGCCTGATCTCCCTGAACTGGCTCCTGCATCCCATTGCAATGAGTTCTGCCATTTTATTTCTTACTGCTACATACCCCCACATTTCTTTCAAGCCTGCCATGGGTTAATTTCTTTTGGTAAAATCCCCTCTTGAAAAAAATGAGGCACAGTTACCGTCTCCTTCAAGTTCAACTTCTTTGAGGGACATAATTGTACACATTTCTACAAGGTCTTCCTCAGACTGAAGACTCTGAGCCAAATTTCATGTGGTTTTGGTGGAAGTAGTTCCACTTCAGTGCCCATCTTTATCTTCCTTCTCTCTCTCTCACTAGGTTGCTATTAATATCTTAGAGATGAGGAAATGAGGACACGATCATCAAACTTCACATATATCAAAGATTTATATCACAAAATAATGTCAATTTTTGGTGTGTTTTTTCCTTTTTTTTCTCTTGTTTTTTTTCTTCTATATTCTCTTCCAGAAACACCTTCTCTTTTGTATGCTACTTTGGTATAGGCCTTCTATGGGCTCAACCTCCCTCTGGTGGCTCCTGTCTGTCTTCTTTGGCAACAGAGAGAACTCAGGGAAACTGTGATCCTAAAGCATACACAACGTAAGTAGTCCAAGTTAAATTTCTAAAATGAAGCAGAATTAATCCAGACTTCTGTTTCTCAGGTTTTTTTGCTCAAAACCCCCCAAAGAATACTGTGAAAATTAGCCTGAGAGACACTCAAACAGTATTGCAATAGAACATGTCAAATATGATTACTTACGTTAATTAGCAATACCTAAACTTAGTTAATTTAATGAAGTGTGGTTATCTCCAGTTTTGGCAAAATAGCCCTGTTGTTCTACCAATTTTATTGAGAAAAATAAGAGCAAGGTACATGGAAAATACTAATATTAGCTAGAGATGTTAAACATGCTCCCAAACCAGGTATCTTAACATTCTGCTTAAAATAAGTCTGAAAGAAAAATGAAACAAAATACAATAAAAACTGTGTTTTCTTCATTATGCTAGGGAATAAATTAAAAAAACCTACTTTTGTTGGGCATTAAATGAAACAGTTTTCATCCTGGAACAGTGCTATTAATAACAATGTTAACATCATTTTTGTGTTTTCACAGCGCATTTCGTAAAACAATTTACTGGTCTTGATTTTGATGCTCACTTTGAGTTTTGTAAAGAGGTTAGATGTCTGTGAAAAGAATGTAAGGAAATTCCTCTTCTTGGATATTTTTCCATCCGAAAAGGGAATATTTCTCAGATTGAAAAAAAACCCCAAACAATTAAATAATCATTCTTTCATATGTCATTTTGAATACTTTGTTTAGATGAAATTGAATAATCATTCAGATCTTGAATTTTGGAATATTTGAAAAATGGCTTAAGAAGTCATTTCCATACGAAGAAATGTAAAATGTCAAAATTTTCATTTCAAAGTGTGTATTTTCTTCATATTGCTTAGAATTTTCAACACAAAATGGCAAAAACCAATTTGTTGTACAACCACTTGCACTTGGTCAGGATTTATTTAGTTATTTGCTTTTTTTCTTGTTGCTGTTTGTTTGTTTTAAAACTCTTGGGCAAGCAGATGTGATCTGCTCTAATTATAATGCCCCATTGTACATAATTAGTCCTATTTTTTAACTCACACACTCTGAACATGAACCTCATCTTAAGGAAACCAGAGCTAAAAAAATTGGCTTCATAAAATAAATGAATATCAGGGACTATGTTGTTTGGTCACACAGAATAATAACCTAGGTAAATAAACTTTATTGGAGTCAATATCCAAAATTATTTAAGCTGTTCCATAGTACACATCAGTGTCAAATTTTTAAGATTACTGCACATTCCAAAACCACTTAATTTATAGTGAAAAAAGGCTGGACTCTGCTTTTTATCTTTACAAATCTTTCAAGCAGAAACAATACCCAGGCCTTCCAAAACCTAAAACAGAAGCAATAAAGTACTAAAGAAAAGATGAGAAGTTCTCCATTCAAAAAGAAAGCTGCTATTGGCAGCTACATTCCAGGACATCCTGTTCTGATTTTTCTATTTCATCTATTCTTCATTTCAACTGTTTTTCAAACACTTTCAGTAAAGAGCTTTAAAGAATTGTGGAAGTATTTTCTCTTAATTTAAAAAAAAAAAAAAAAAGGGGGGGGACATTTCAGCCAGAGAAGCCCTTCAGGATGGTTCAGAGCATTCTGAACCCAGTGCCACTGAGGTATCACCTGACGTAGGTGTACAAGGACCATGTGTTTACAAAAGGGATATCCTGCAATGTGCTTGAGGCATCAGGTATTTCCCTGCTCTCAGACTTTAGGCATCCTCAACACAGGCAAGATCTGATCCTGCAGACACTTACACACGCTAATTGCTAGTTCCGATAGTCACAGACACAAAATCACTTTGACTCAAAGTTGTTCAAATGCATGAAGTCAGAGGCATGGAAGTGTAACACAGAATTGAACATAACCTCCTTTTTATTTTCCATCCAACTCTTTTTTTCCTAAGCTACACATTGTAGCAAGTACTTGTTTACGTCTGCATTTCCCAAGAGTTTTTCTCCCTTACTATTGTTTGGTAATGACACTTTTCTATAGTAATGGTAAAAAATATTTTGAATGCAGTATATATTAAGGCTGTTGTTGATTGAAAATTGCTTTAAGATATATATGAATTGCTTTTAGTTTTGTTTTACCTCCTTTCACATTCTATATTCTATTAGAAAAACACTTGGTCTGCGCTTTTTTTTTTTTTTAAATAAAGCCCATTCTTTTCCAATCTGGCAAATAAAACTTAATAAAATTATATTCTTTGATCTCTACCTAACAAAGAACTGTATATTGTTAAATGAAGTGGAACTGCAGCTACACAGGTTGCTGTGGACACACACTCCTGGAATCAATTATCTGTAGATTTTAGAGGAGCACAGAATTTCAGACTTTTCAAATGGGAACTGATGGTGAGCTGAAGGAAAAACACAGATGTTTCATAGTGGTGCAGTGACAAGAAAGAGATCAATAAAACACTATGAAGGAAAATTTTAAAGGAAACAATATTTCCAGATTTATATTTCACTGGGCACCACTGGAGGAAATAATTTAGTTATTTGCAGAGATAAATCTGTACATCTTTTAAAATTGTTTCTGTGAGAGTTACTGCATAGTATGGAAATTTAATTGCAGTTTTAATACACCTAAATATTAGGTAGCTTTTACGTATAAAAATATGTTTTATCACATATTGTTAATAAAGTGGTGATTTAAGGTCCACTCACCACACAGCAGGAAGAGTGCGCTGCTGGAAAGTGCACCATAACCACCATGGTGATGGAAACTGCCACTATTACAGCTGCTGCCAGAGCCGTGTCTGTGCTTTGCTGGACATTCAAAATGCACTACTTACCATGGTGAAGGAAATGCTTGTAAGTTTTCTAGTTCACCATCAGCAGATGACTGCTCTGAGCAGAAGGTTTATAAATGGAGGTCCAGCTGTGTAATCATTTGATGCCAGATACATTCATATCCACATTCAGGAACCGTTATCTCAGCCTGGAAAATTGGACATAGATTTGCACAGGCTTTCTTTGCATTCAGTTGAAAAAGAAAGGGTCTCCAAAGGGAGATTGTATCTCTCCAGTGATTGTAAAAACAGCGTAGAAGGTTGACTCAGATGCTGACACTTATGCTCTGGATACCTACAGTGGGCCAAACAAGTCTCACGGGTGCCTCTGTGGGTGATTCAAGCCAGCTGAACAGTTTAATTCAGCTCCAAATCAGCAGCACTAGCTGTAGTTGCATGCTGAATCTGCATCTGCTTCACTTGGAGCTGGTATAGGTATCAGGCAGAATGAGTTCACAACTTACCTCAAAGCCCTCCTAGGTGCATCCCTGGGATATATGGAGAAAGCATTGTAACAAGTCCTAGAGCTTTGATTAACATAACATATGTGAATCAAATGCTTTAAAAAAATCAAAACCCAAACAACAGTAAAGCTCTATTTACCTTTCAGTCTCACCTCTAATTTTGTCATTGTAGATAAATTGCCTTCAGAATTTTGGCTTAAAGCAGTGTTGCTCTTTGGTAAGGCATCCAGAGTGACAGATGGAGACAAGACATGAAATAAGCCATGAAGGTTTGTACAACTGGCGGAAAGGTACAATCAGGAGCTGATATGAAGAAACAGCATTGCTGGTCACAGACTTTACTGTGGAGAAAAGTACAACAAATAGAAGATTTATCAAGGAAAGGAGAACAGATATGGATTTAGGACAATGAGTCAGGAGGATGTCTAGCTGTCTCACTTCGAAGATTCTGTAGGAAAGTCATGATGTTTTTGTCTATTTATCCTTTTCTTCTGCTTCTTTTTGCTAGCTATTAATCTTTACTTTTTTTTTTGATAGAAAATTGAAGATGAAGACCTTTCCCGATTTGCTGTCCACAGTGCTCTGAATTTAAAATGTGGATTCTGTCTGATACCTGCTGTCCTACATTATCTTGATTTTAGTCTTACATTTTTTTCTTTTCACATAAATATTTTAGACTCTAGACTACTCTTGTTCATGTAGTTAAATTTGGCAAAACTACAAGGGTGTCTTGGGGCTGGGACAAACAGAAAATACTTAGTACTTCATTCTATTTGTGATTGTTTTCTTCCTGTGATGCACACCTCTTGGAAGCGGGAAGGTCTAGTTCCATCTGTCACCTTTTCCATATCACCATGAAATCCAAGAAAGAGAAGTCCAGCGGTCAAGAATTATTTAGCTTATAGATAATGTAACTGCAGCTCTGGAAAGTGCCCTGACAATGAGACCATCAAGCCATCCTAGGCAATCATCATATCCACTCCCTCACTGGAGCGTGGGCTGCTGCAAAAGTTGTGTGTTACTGTGAAGAACATGAAGAGCCCAGCTCTGTCTCTGGTTATCCACCAATGAAGCAACTTCTGAGGGTCTAAGTGTAACTAAAATTAAGGAATTATATGTCTTTCAGCTGGTGCAGATGAATTAATGAATTGAGATGCCGAAAAGGCCAGGCAGTTCTAGGAGCTAATTTGTTCTCTGGGTTTTAATAGATTTCAGGATATCACCTGGGTACCACTCCTAAGGAAGTGGAAGCAGCAGTTAGCAGGAGTGGAAAAATCAGAGTGATGTTTAAAGCCATGGCTCCTGTTTACAGCCTAAGCATGTGCCAAGCACAGCTGCACTCAACATTTATCAGCAAAAAAGAGGCCTCCAGCTGTCTTGTTGACAGGTACTAATCTTGCATGGCTTTGCCACAACAATAGATTGTACTTATGATCAAAAATAAAGTATTCTGTTATACCGCTGTAGCCACTCACCCTTTCTGCCCCATACTCATCAGCATTTACATACACATTCAGTAATTCAGTGCTCGTGCAACTGTGCAAACAATAACATTAGATAGCACTGTTTCTTTTAAGATCTTCCTTACAGATCACTGGTTGAAACATAATCCTGACCTAACCATGCCCTCCTCTTCTAGAAATGGGATGGTATTTGAAAATATGATGGTACTATGAAAGCCTGTGGAGCTGAGAATGGGGACATTTAAGCTGAAGCGTTTGATCTTTGTACTCAGAGTTAACCATCATTTAGACAGCCAAGTGGCGTAATTTTCAGAAGGGTAGACTGACTGCAAATGTGCTGGGTAATTAACATCCCAACAGTCCATTTAAGTAACTTAATAATGTTTTCCCTGATTTACTGAGTAGGCCTCTGGCTCGCAGATCAATAGCACAGCCAGAAGGAGATCCCAGAACACATAACTCCCCCTCCAGTGCTTCTCTTCATTAAGCAATGAGTCAAGTTTAAACCTCTACAGATATTTTGTGGATAGAACGGGTAACCTCCCGCAGCAGGTGGGGTCAAAACACAGGCATGCCCTCACCAGGGACTTCCTAAGTAATATCAGATCTGCCCACACCTTCGTTCCCCGAGCAACTTCCCAGGTTTTGACTGTCTCACAGAGAGAGTAAAATTCAGCCTCAACCCAGTAGTGGCAGTAACATGAGCACCCCCCAGGGCCAAAATTTTTTGATCACACACTCAGAAATATCTATGTGAACAATCCCCCTTTTAATGTTATTTCTGTATAAATTACGCACTGCTCCTTTCCAGCCAACATTTTTTTTTATCAGCAAAAGTTATTTGGTAAGGTTTTTGTTTTCATACTGAGTTTTGATTAAAGAGGAGGAAAAAAGAGCTTCATTTCATTTTCACAGTGTCTTTCGGCAGAGCAAGCACTCCCGTTTCTACTGTGGGATTTTGTTTTTCTCTACAGTATGTCTTGACAAATAGCCCTCTCTGATTACTGTGCTTGCACAAGATTTCATTATGGTTTTGATAACATGCCACAATCTTTAAGTTTCTGTTTGATATAAAGAGTCTGTCCCTGAACAGTAATCATGAGAGAGTGGGGAATATTGAGTGTTAGAGTTTCCATATTTTATGAGCTGCCAAAATAAATGATTTAGGGTAGAGAAGCCTGTATTAGTAGCAGATCTCCAGCTTCACTAAGGCAAGATACAGTGCTGACGAGTGGGCCAGTTTGTGGGAACTTATTTTTAGTTCTATTGTTATGACTTCAGTCTTCAGAGCCCAGATTCCCAGGTGGTATGAATTGATCTGGTTGCATTGTCTTCTGTGCAACTGTGAGTTCTCCACTAGTTTATGATTCTCTCCATAGCCCATGTCTGTCTAAGCATCTGGTGCTGATGAGACAAGTTTCTTCCGGACATATCCAAAATTTTCATTTTACCACTGCCCAACATGAGCAGTGTTTTGATTATTTGCAGTGCTTCTTGGGGTCTTTCTGATCCCTGCTGTACTAATTCTCTATCTGACTGCAAAAGTTGTATCAAAGGGGAGTCAAGCTAGTTTTAAACTTTGGCTGGCTGCAAAAGAGGAGTAATACACCAGAGATCAAAGGGAAATATTTTCCAAGGATCTCATCCAAGGGAACTCCTTTTGGATGAAAATATTCCAAGGGCCACACAGACTGAAAAAAGTCTCTCCAGAGGCCAGAACCGCCCATTTTCAGAATCTCTGTGTTAACAACTTCCAATTCTCTGTTTGAGCAAACTTCTCTGGTGGTTCCTGTTTCACTGTGTTGTTTATTATCTGTCTACTTGGGAAATCGTATGTAGGTAGTGTTTCCCACCACATTAATTTTATCTTACATGTATCTTAAAAAGTAACGCTGAACTGCTCCCAAGGCCGTGTGAAATTGAGTTTCTGGGAAGTTACGGATTTAGGGTAAATGTCTTGGTGACATTTGTCCAGTCACTAGAAGTGAATTGAAATTATAAGATATCGCCTCAGCAGATTCTCATATGTTTGGGCTTTTCACCCTTAACAGAGAATTTCAATGCATCTATAATCAAAGAAAAGGGCAGTGTAGCTTGTAGTCATGCCCAAATTTTGTATAAAATGGGATTGAGTCAGTGTATTGGACCTAAATTCCAGATTGTGGCCAGACTTGTGTTCTACTACCTTCTCTCAGAAACCAGAGTGCCTGAGGGACTTCAGCTTGCTGAAATCATTCCCAGTTAGTCATGGTGATTTCCATTCTTTGCATACTGGACTGATGAGTAAAGATCTTGACCAGACTCAGGGAGGGAGGGAGGGGGGGAGGAGGGAAGGAAGGAAGGAAGGAAGGAAGAAAGGACGGAAGGACGGAAGGACGGACGGACGGACGGACGGACGGACGGACGGACGGAAGGAAGGAAGGAAGGAAGGAAGGAATTGCTCATTGTCATTGCTTTAAAGGATGTAGGATAAAGTAATCAAGTGAAATCCATTGTCTGCTATGTATTGTCTTAAGCAATAAAGGTTTAACAAGTCATATTATCTTGATGATCCACTTCACACACTTGTGTCCTCCTGTTATTTTCAAATTACATTTTAAAAGATTTGTACCTATATTAAAGGAGTATATAGAGGTCATTTTTACATGGCTTCATATTCTGAGAGGAATTTTTTTCTGAACTTTCATTTGACCTTCCTAATATGTTGAAGTTGAAGGGAGGAAAAACAGTGAATCAGAGGATCAAGGAAAAAAGGGAACTAGAACGGATCTCTGGAGGTCATCTAGTACAATATCTTGATTAAAGCAGGACGACAACAACAGTAGATCAGACCAGCTGAGGCCAAGTCTAGCTGATTCTTGAAACCCCCTGAAGACAGAACTTCCACCTCGATGTGGGTACCAGTGTTACACTACTATCCTATTGAAGAAGTCCTGATGTTCAAAGTGAACCTCCCAAGTTGCAGCACTTTGCTCTTGTCTGTGTTAAATCATTTGCTACTCCTGAGAGTAGTTTGGTCCCATTGCCTTTACAACTGTCCTTCAAAGAGTTGTAGGCTGCTGTTAAATCACCCCTTTGGCTCCCCATCACTGCTGAAAGGCAGGGCAACTTCCTCTGGCCTTCCTCTGGCCACACTCCTCTTAATGTTACCCATTATGCAGTTTCCTGTGCATGTGATCAGAGCACCCTGGTGTCCATTAATCTGGTATTCCCTAAATGCCAAAGGTCCTTTTCAAAAATGCTGCTGTTCAGACAATTTACTCATTGACTTGTGCTTGCCCCAGGTACACACCTTTGTATTTATCCTGGCTAAATTTCGTGAGACTTCTGTTAGCCTTATCTTCAAGTTTGTCAGAGTCCCTTTGGCTTGGAACTCCAGTTTTAGAGTGTATCAAACCCTGCCTTTTCTGCTTAATTAAGTATTGTCCACACATTTGACAAGGGTGGCTTCTGTCCCATTATCCAGGTCATGGCAAAAGATGATGAAGAGCACCAGTCCTACTATCAGCTCCCAGGCTGCTCTGCTTGTTGCTGGCTGCCAAGTTGATACTGAGACACTAATTAGAATGAGGTGCCTTGGCCAGTATTCAACCCATCTTGAAGACAGTTTGTCCAGCCTGTATTTCCTCAGCCTAAACATGAAAATACTGTGTGGGATGGTGTCAACAGTTTTACAGAAGTCAGAGTGTATCACATTTTATCTGCACAGACACTCATTTCTTCATCAAAAGCACTTGGGCTGCTGGTGTGCGATCTACTGATGCTGACTGTTCCTGATTACCTTCCTGTCCTTCAAGCTTGTGAAGCAATAATGCTAATGTGGTTGTGGTGGTGGAGAAGAGGATGGAAAGCTCCTCTGATGGAACAGGTTTCAGTCAAATGATACACCAAAATATTTTACCACTCAGTGCAAATGACCATGCAATAAGCCAGTGCTGGTTTTGGCGGCACCAAAAAATTTATCTCCTGACACTCTTCTTCCCCTTAGCAGAGTTCATTGCTGCTGGAGGTTTTGTATGTCTTGTCTTGGAAAGCATATAAGAATGCAAGGATATAAGAACATTTATAACTATGTCAAAACATAGTTTTAGCAAATATAGTTTGTTCTTGGCACCAAATTAAACTGTCTCTTACAATACCTGGTCTTTCCTGTACCATGCTCTTTTCTCCTATTCTGTTTGTCATACTCCTTGATAAACTATTTTAAATACCATTGTTATTAAGTATCACTCCTGGACACAAGTCAGGATGAATAGCTCATTTCATATCTCCCACAGTTGTTGTTTTAGGGTTTCCATAAACTCAGCTAGACATCAGTGTATCAGTTACCTTTGGGCAATATATTCAATACTTTCTTTAAAGCATTAGGAATAGCATCTCATATTTTATGCTGCTCAGGATATTATTACGTAATGTAAAAAAATAAATATGAAAGACAAAATTAAAAGGATTTTGAGTTTGGTCAGACTGAAACCTTTCAATTGACCCCAAATTAATTTCATGTCTCAATTTCCCTTCAGAGAATTTTGAAATTTTCTAGTGGGGAAAAAAGCCAAGGTTTTAAATCCTTTGTGAAAAAGATTTTCATTCCCTGCAGAGCTGTAAAACTCAAGTAACAAACATGTACATGTTTTATCCCCTCCTAAATCACATGTCAGCTTCCTGCAGGCAAATGCCAGCAGTTCCTGTCAAAGGTATAAGGTATAAAACTATTCTGGTAGGAGCTGAGCTTCAGAGACTTCCTGGCTAACATGGGGATTGTAAAAAAATCCAAAATAGATTGGGAAGGAAGGCTGCATTCATGTGAAACATGGAAGCTCTGCTCCAAGATCAGAGGTGATTTTTAAAGGGTCAGGATCCTCTGGTTTGTTAGAATGGCCTTAGGCTTTTCTTTGGAGAGATACAGCTTGAAGAAGAGAGTGTTAAGGTAATAAAAGTTACTCCAGTTACAGGATTCTTCAGCTGGAGTATTCTGATGAGAAGAAATATGTGTCCTCCCTGGAGCTCACACAAGAACTATGAGTGGATAATGGATAAAGTGAGAAATTATCATTTTTCAGGAAAACAATCCAAGCCATTTCAGAGAAGAAACTGAAGCCACAATGATAATAAATAACTAAATAATATTTCGTTATCTGTGCCAAGCTGAGAATGTCCTTAGCTTAGATGAGTGTAAGTAAGAAGATGTGCAGAATGAGGAAGATTTGCTTAAAATAGACAGAGATACTCTTAAAGTAAGTAAATGAAGGTTATATTCAGTGTTTCACTCACAGTCACAGCAGATACAAATAATAAACACTACCCTATCTGATGTATCTTCTGGCTTGGATTTTTTTCTGCACATTAGCCTCCTATTATTTTGATTTTTGGGAAGTTAAAAGTTCCAAAGAAGTGTACACAATGATGAATATTATTTTGGAGACTATTCTATATATAACCTATAAAATATTTTTATCAGTGAGGGAGCTCTTCTGACCTTAATCCTAAGGACTTTTTCAACCTAAAATGTAACATCTGCAGTAAGTATAAACTAATTTTGTCTAATATTTAAAATCCTCTGTAACTTTTTTTTTTTAACCTGTTGACCTGGATTTACATTCATTTCATCTGACATATACAAATGTCCAGCCTAGGCAACAAAAGTCAAGTAAGTTACCTACGGTGGCTGTGGAACAAGGTCATCCATGGGTGAAGTGGTTGATCTTCCAGAAATCCACACCCTGGCTTACCTCACTGCAGCTTCACGAGTGACTTGAGCCCATTTCTATGAGGAACTAATGGAAGCCACTGAAATCAAAGGAAGAAATCAAATGCTTTTGTATAGTCCTGCTTAACTCACAGACTTTAAAAATTATTTTAGTTAAATTAATATAACTTGCCTTCTAGCCATATCTTATTTTTCCATTTTCTGTAATAACAATATTTAATAATTAATATTTAATAGCAATTACAGAAGAGTGATTTTTTTAATGTACACTTCTATACACATTTTTTTCTCTGGGTGAATATTCCTTTTCTTCATCTAGATTCTTGAGAAATCTTGCAGACTTCTTTGTGTCCCCAGCACAGGGGACTGTGAGCCTGATTAATCTCCAGCCCTTGCTGGTTTGCTGCTGCTTGACAGTGCAATCCTGAAACTAATGTCCATTTGTTTTAAATCAGTTACATAAAACTGAGGACACAGATACAGGTAATTCATGGAGTTGCATTAAATGAAACAATCTTTTCCAGAACTGCTGAATTTTTTGGAGCAGCAGAACTTTATACAATCTGCAGAGTTGCAGAAGAATGGTTCTCACACTATGAAATTAGCAACTTGTTAATAGTTTGGTAGTAATAAACTGGCAGATACAATTAATTGTTGATGAATGGACCACCAGAAGTCTACAGAAAACAATGTTGGTAACACCTATGAGATCAAATAATATCTACTCCTCTCAGACTTGCAATGCAAGTTTAGGTCTTTCTCTTACGGCCAGTAGTTCTCATTTGGTAATTCTCAAATAAAGACAAGATTACATGGAACCTAGTTTGAATAGGAGCAATGGCCTGTAGGTGGTCATGGCCATCAAGATGATCAGGCTGTTTAGGAAAATGTTCAGTCAGCAAATGTAAGGTCTGAACATGAAGATCTTCTTGGCCAATTAAAATACACAGCTGTCACATTTAATTCCAACCCAATCAAGGAAAAAGATTATTATCTTCCCAACTGAGGTGTTTTTAACATGTTTTGGACACACATAGTTTTTTCAGTTCATTTCAGACTCATATCTAATCTACATCATCTTTCCCAGGTTTCTGTCAGAATTGTTGAATTCTTAGTTAATTATCAACATTTGTACGATTTTCTTCCTTGTGTTATGACTTTTTTTCTTCTTCAGTTTTCTTGTCTTTTATTCTCTCAGGTCTCTCTAAAAATTCTCTGTCCTTAAAAAAATTGCAAATCTTCCCTAATAACCCCTGGAGTGCATACCCATTTTAACAGCCTGAGAAAACCCATTGACATTTAAGTGCCTTACTTGCTCTCAGCTGGACATGTGCTTAACAATGTTTCTGAACTGGGGTTTTAGTGCTAATCTCTAGACAAATCCTTCTTCTTGGAGCCTGCTGTGCTGGAAAAAGACATTTCTGCCACCAAGATTGCCTCACCCCTCCTTCCTTGGCTCTGGCCAGAAGTTCCCCTCTGTGCAGCCTTGCTGACAGAGATGATGCTCCTGTCCCAACATTGGGCAGTGCCTGTAGGAACAGTTCAGCCCAACACCAAATTCTGCTGAAGCTGATGGTGGCAACTACATCCACCAGAGCTGATGCCTGGACAGGGGCTGCCTACCACATCCCAGCTCCCTTTCCTCAGGAATCAGTGTAGAGGTGAAACTGGGAAAAACCCCAAACACTTACAGAGCTCAATATAAGAGTGATTTAAGGTACAGCCTGTGGCGTGCCAGGAAACACTTCATTATGGTTGTAGGTGTTACCCAAAGAGCACTAGTGTGTTTAGCATTTTAGATTTTCTACCCTGTAACACAACACAAGGTTTATGTTGCACATGGTTAAGTCAGAAAAGGTGTTATAAGTAGAAAAATAGGGAAGGAATTAAAGAACAAAGAGATTGCTTGGTGTGTTTGAGTTCATAAATAGATTCTCCAAAGTAATATGTTTCTAGAAGACGAATCAGAAAAACATTATTTGCTTCTCTGTGAGCCAACAGAGCAAAAGTGATTCATTCAGCATGACTGAAACATTAGACATCTGTAGGATGGTCAGCAAACATCCTGCTCCTATATACTGAGTATCACACAGCCATTGGCCAAACCAAAATGGAAAAGTAAGATTTGTTTATTTTGGGGACAACTCATTGTATTTTTTCCAACAGTTCTTCCTACTGTAAGCGAACCTGCATTTATTTAGGGCCAGGCACATCACTGTAAATTATCTCCCACAATGCAGGAGATGGAGTAGATTAATATGGAAAGGTTTTATTTTTAAAACAACAACAAATGGCGACAATAAACAACAAAAAGATCTCATTACAAACTGGAATGATTAGTAAGCTGCACACACATAGGATCCCCTTCCAAGAAAGGAAGGTCAAATAGTTAAAGGAATTTTGAAACTTTGACTGTGATCTATGTAATTACTCAATATTTCTCTCATCAGTTGTTATAAACATATATATAAGGATGAAAAGCTCATTTAAGGCAGGAAGGATAGCCTGCTGGAAATGGCACAGCCTTTGAATTTAGGAGTAGTGCTGTCTAAATAACTAACCTTTCCACTCTCTGTCTAAACTTAGGAAAAAATTGTTTCAGGTCAACCCAAAATTACTTTTTTTTAGTTTGGCCAGCACAAAAATGAAAGAAAACGTATTTCAATTCTGATCAAATTAAACACACTGCTTGATTTAGAATAAATCATTTATCTTGCAGTTATTTTTTTCTTCATTTCAATTTTACATTAGATTCAAGTAGGCTTACTCTCAAAGTACGTTGAAGTGAAAAATCTGATCATTCTTTTTTTTTTCTAAAAGGGGGTGAAAAATTTCTAATTTCAACCACAGACTTTATTTTCAGTTTACATCATGTTTTAGCCTTACATCACAAATTCTCTTCATCAAGAAAGTCCTTGAGAACCTTTCGATGTCCTAAGGACATGGCAAATATTAAATCTAATGACCAAGGTAGATAGCCCAACATTTTCAAAAGACAAGGAATTAGGCAGATATGTGTAATAAGTAATCAATAACCAGACCCTACAGCATCTTTCAATTGAGAAGATTTTTTTAAGCAGCATGTCAGTATTGATTTGAACTGTGAATTCGCCAAAGTCACCAGCCTTAGGATGTCTGGAGTGTACTGCAGCCACAATGAATGGAACACATTTATAACTGTGGAGGATGAAGCCTCATTTATTTTTTAGATCTACCTCTGTTAAGTAAGCTCCTTACATACATTTGATGTCACCTCTACCTTTCTGCCATTTTCATGATGAAAAGGATTAGAAAATACAATAAATGTGTCTGGGAAACAGGCAGAGCTGCCCTGCCAACATGGTACTAATTTGTTTCTAATCCAGTGGCAGATTATTCTCTTGTAAAAAAAAAAGAGAGAGAGGGGAAACAGTTCTCAGAGAGAGAGAGAGAAAAAAAATTAATAAATATTTCGCAGAAGGTGAACTTAGAGGTCCTGACGTAAATCCTGAACAAATTACAGGGAAGCAGAACCAGCTGGTGGAGGAATGCTGCTGCAGCAAGCACAGCTCCTGGCCTGGCCTGCCAGAACTCTGCAGTTTCCAGCTTTACTTTTGCTAAACACCTTGGCAAAATAATAGGCAGAATGTGTTGTATTTATTCAAGAAAAACAAGAGATGATACAAGCTATTTTATGAGGGAAACTGAGGTGGACCCTGGGGTTTCTATGCCAGGTCACTCTGTGTGCTCAGAAAAGCTCAGCACAGGAAGGCTGCTAAAGGGAAGCATGAGGGGGTGTGGAAGGCAGAGTGGTCTGTAAGAAATAGAGGCTATGACACAAACCTCATGGATACAGGAACACCAGTGGTTTAGGCAGAAATCACAGCTCTTGTCTGCTACACCACCAAAATGCAGTGATTCTGTGCATGATGCAGCATGGGTGATATTTTGTTATTTTATCTTAGTTTTGGTTTTAATTTATTATTTCAAATTGTCCATAGGAGGCAGCCTGGCCACCATCTCTCTCTGAGGGAGGGAGACCTTTTCCAGAGGGCTCTCCCAAGGCATATAGCCCTGCAGCTGCAGTTCTGGGAAGAAAACTCACCATGGCATGAAAGTGGCAAGGAGCTGCATGTATCCATTACTTATTAACTCCATTCTCCGTGGCTGGCCTCTGAGCCTTTTAATTTTTTCTCTGTCCATTAGGTGTTGCCTATGTAATTTTTGGAAGGATGGGTAAGCATTTGCTCATAATAACGTTAGCATGACTGATCCCTAGCTTGGATGGAGCTCAGATTCTACCAAAATCTAAATCTTAAGTAATGACTTTTACTTTATATAGAACATAGAATGTAAATGAAGTGAAAGAAAGCAAGAGAGAAGGGGAAGATTGCAGTAGTGGAAGGATCTTTGCTGTAGCAGACTATTTAATATCTGAAATCTGGAACCACATCTGTAACTGCCTTTTTCAAGCTTCAGTATTGAGTAATTAAGGATTCTTGAGAACTTCATGTTTAGAAGAGATGGTTTTCTAGGAAAGATGAAATAGTCCATCCAGAAACTGCTGTTTCACTGCAGAACTCCTCTCGCAAGATGTTGTGACCTGTAATCTGCAGGAAACCAGATTCAGTCCTCCAGATGGTCCCTCGTGTTCCTCAAATGTATGTGTCTGTGTACTACAGCTCCATTTACAAACAGTTAATGGGTAGTTAGCAGTTTTTTCACAGGGTGTCAGTAAAAGGCTAATCAGTTCTTGTAGTAAGAGATTCTATAACAGCTTCTATTGATGGACTGTCTCTAACATGGCTTGTAAATCCTTTGTTTAAGGAGTCTTAATATAAAGTGTTGTAATGACAATAATAATCTGAATGTGTAACCAATTCTGCCTCCTCTGCTGCCAGCAATGCTGATAATGAGCTAACAGAAGCACTGCTATTATTGCAATGAAGCTTGCAGGGAGAAAAACCCTAAAGGCTTTTATTAGTAACACCAGGACATGCTGCTGTTTCATTCCAAACCAAAATGAATCACCTTTTCTATTTCTGGATTAAAACAGCCATTGCCTGCATTGCAGTTCGTTGCACAGTATGACACAAAAGTGCTGCCCCTACTGTTGGGTAAACTCCAACTACCCCTCTGACTTTTATCCAGGCAGTTTACATATTCTATTTTATTTTTACAAAAAGGGATATATAAACTTGGGGACTTCAAATAAGACAACCTGGCATACTCTTGCCTTTTTAAACATGTGCAATGCTTTGGAAAATTTGTGTATTTACAGCACTGGAAAATAAAATCCAGTGTGCCAGGTAAAGCAATGGTGCCATGACAGGACCACTGACAACCTCGCCCCTACTTTGGAGTAACTATATAATAAGAAAAGGAGATTCTTATTCACTGTGTGACCTATATGTTGAGGCAGCAAGCAAGAAACTCAAGTAGAAGGGTAGGATTGAGAAGTCTTGGATTTTCTTTTTGGAATATATTACTGATGTAAAATATCTGATTGGATCCGTTATTCATTTCATAAATGCTGTAAATGACACAGAGGTAATTCAAGTCCCTGTTTGTTATAAGTTTAGATTCAGAGTGAAGATATGAGTTAAACACTGTTTAAATGGTGTCCTGTGAGTGCTCTCTTCAAAAAACCAGAAGCCATATTTAGCAGAGTACCTCATGGTCACAGTTCCCCTTGGCTTGCATGGAAACTATTAATTGCCCAACACCTCTGAAAACCAGGTCTGAATTGTCTCCAGCTGGGACCCAACAGATGAATAAATACATACAGTACCAAATGAGAAGTGGCCATGAAAACCTTGGCCTCTCAAAGAGAAAATCACAGTAGTTTATCCCCATGCCTCAGTTGCACACCTTAAAAACAAACTACAGAAAGCTTAAAAACAAGACTGGGGTGGGCAGAGACCTTGCTGCTGGCTTTTCAGGTGCTGTTGAAATAGAGGCAACAGAGCAGCACAAGGAATCTTCAAGAAGCCAAAGTGTTATTAATTACTATTATATTTACGTGCTAATGCTGGTAATCTTAAGTAACTGTTTGTGAGAATGTTTCAGCCTGGCTGAGTCCAGAAGTATTGTGTAGATGCAGTAACTGTCAAGAATATGAGCTGTGGAACAACAAAAGCCACCTGCATTGCTCATGCAGGTCTGGAACCAAAGTGCCGGAAAGACGAGATTACATGCCAAGAAAAGAAAAATCCATTCTGTATGTTCTACATATGGACCGAGGCATGAGGCCCATAAAGATGAAAAGCTGCCGCTAATTTTAGTGGGATGTTTCTATGACTAATGGGCCATGTCAGTTATAGGTCCTCGGGATACACCACAGTGCCTGCTCAGAACTGAAGGAGAGTTTTTTTGATTCTCCGATGGACATCCTGGAAAACTGGCATTCCCACGGGCCACCATGTACCTTTAAAATGATGCTGTAGCAATGGTGATGAAAATAAAACACAGTCAGATGCTGTGCTTTCATGGCTGGAGGCAGCAATCAGCCAATCGTCACATTGCCAGAGCTGACTTCATTTGCTCTTTGGCAAATCTGTGCAGCAAATCTGAAATCCAGGTATTATTATTTTCAGTCAAAATTCCAGCAACTGACATCCCTTGCTACTTTTCAAGTAGCCCCCAGTGACTCACCAACGCTAAAGGACTTTGCCATATTTGCAGGAGCATAGCCACTAAAAATAGTCAAGCATGTGCCTACAAGATGGCTTAGTCTGCGCAGGGTTATAAAACACACACTGGACATGTGATTTGCTTTGCTGTCGTATTTTCTGAGTTGTGAGCAGCAAGCTGCCAAAATAGAATTCATTTAGTGATTTCTTCAGAGCTGTAAGCTTAAAACTTGTTTTTCTGTTCTTAATTTATGTCATGGAGTCTCAACAGCAATTTAATGTGAAGCCTCAGAGTGGGGGAAAGCCAGCTACTGATGTCTGCAGGCTGGTTGAATGTGTGCTGGCAGAGGGCTGGAGTCAGAAGCTGTGCTGGTAACTGCTTCAAAGAAGTGGCTGCTCAATCCTCAGACAGTCTGACCATTTTCATTGGGCAGGTAACATAAGAACTGAAGCAGAAGTCTAGGAATGCAGATGCTGTACCTGAGAGTTATGTGGCCTACTCAGTACAAATGAACAACAAAATACTACTCCAGTGATCGAAAAAGCCACAAGCTCACCTTAAGAAAAATAGTTCGTTTCTTTCCAGATTTATACTTGAAAATGTGGAAAGGGGCTCAAACACTTTGAAATTTAGAAAATATACAGGAAAACCTTAGTTTGAAGAAATTATTTGTCCTTCCTTCCTGCCTTCCTGCCTTCCTGCCTGCCTTCCTGCCTTCCCTGCCTCCCTGCCTTCCTGCCTTCCCTGCCTCCCTGCCTCCCTGCCTGCCTGCCTTCCCTGCCTCCCTGCCTTCCCTGCCTCCCTGCCTCCCCTGCCTCCCTGCAATTATGTGACTGTTCTCCATCTTTATCCACTGAAACAGAAGGAATTTCTACCTCTGTATATAGTTTGGAAATGGTTGCTTCCATATTCACAAAATCTACTGTCAAGAGAGCATTGTGATAATGTGGTCCCTGTGATTCCAGGCATTAATGCACCATTTCTTACATATAATAAATTAGCAAGGCACATCAGAGTTTAATGTTGTTTGTTGAATTTTATCACATAAATCAGTTTTGACAGGAACTTTTCACAAATAGCACTGCCACTTGAGAATTTCAACCCAAACATCAATGTGGGAGTCCTAGGAACAAAAAAAGAGAAATGAAACCTCAAAAAAAGTCAATAAAACCCTATATGCTAAATAGACTTAATATACTATGACTGGATTCTTCTACTACTTGCATGAGTTCCCAGTGAAGCCCCTGCCCCTCCTCCAGAGCAGTTCTGGCAGTACCGCCTGGTGCAGGCTGCACCATGGTCACCACCACTGGGGCCTCATAAGCAGCCCTAGTGCTCAGTTGAGGCAAATTCCCGTGTTACTCTGGAAGTCAAGGAAAACTACCAGTAAAAGATATCTGACGAACTAACCTACATTTTTGAGCATCTAAGGGTTTCCTTGTTATGGTTATGTGTGCATCAGTTTACTTTTTCTCTATATTTTCCTTCCAGTTATTTTCTTCCACTTCATGAAACTTCCCAACAGGCCAGAAATTCCTCAAAATGGCTCTTCCACATCAAAATCACCCTTGCTCTTTCTGCAAGCATGTCAGCATACCACACTGTATTCTATCTGAATTTTTCATGGCTCTGGTTTTGGAAAAAAAAAAGTAAAACTAAATAGAAAGAGATAATTTTAAAGATCATCTAGTTCCAATGTCTCCATGGCAGGGGGAATCTTATCAAGGCCCACAGACTTACAGGGATCCAGCTGGAGCAGCAGATCCCACACAAGTTCACATTCCACTAGGAGTTTGTCACTCTCAGAACCATAGTCCTTCCTTTTTTGTCTTGGCTCCAAAAGAAGATCCCTCCTCGGCCAAGCCAGTCTTCTGCCTCATTTGCTTCCCTTCCAACATTTAGGAATTGCCTACTCCTGTGCCCTTAGGAGGGGGTCCTTAAGAAGCAGCCAGCACTGATGGACCCCAGCACCTTCAAACGCATTTTCCCAGGAGACCTTATTCACTAATTCCTTGCGCAGTCTGAAGCCTGCTTTCCTCGTGTCCAGGGTGGAAGTTTTGATGACACTTCTCCTCATGTCAACAGATTTTAAACTGAATCACTTCGTGGTTGCTGTGGCCAAGGTGGCCACCAATCACCACTTCACTCATGAGATCTTCTCTGTTAACAAGCAACAAATCAAGGAAGGCATCTTTCCTAGTCACTTCCAACCTAAACCATTCCATGATCTATGGTTATTGGGCCTTTAAAGAAAAAACCCAAGCTCACTTCCTAGTTTGCATTTCCTAGTTGGGTTGGAAGGACCTTCTCCTAATTTTCTGTTTACTATGTAGGCACCTAGATCTAGGGTAGTCATTCTGGGTCTCCCTGATAGCCAGGAGAGATGAAATAGGTGCAGTTCTGAAGGGAGCAATCCCATTTTATTATCAATTTGTCAGCTGAGTCACCTGGTACCCTAAAAGTACGTACTCCTACCCATTGGGCACAAAGGGAGTGCAGAGTGACCAGCCTTGCTATAAACCTCCAGGTCACAGGTGGCTGCCCTGGAGCTTGATGGATGCTGGCACCTTACACCACACCAAATTGTGTTGATGTTGGGCACAGAGAACCTGGGAACCTCTGCTTTAGTCTCTGCTTGCAAAAATTTGCTCTTGCTGCTGTTTCCTACTCTGTGAAATTTTTTTTGCCCAGTGCATCATGGGGATAAAGTGAAGCCAATTCTTTACTTTGAGGACAGACACAGGGAAACCTAAGGAGCTACTGCTAAAGTCCCAAAGGTGGCCCATAGTTATTGGTTTAATTTTCATTTGGAGCCTTCATATATGCAAGCACCTACAGGGTACAGGTGGTTCACGCAATGCCATTTTCAGCATGCTGTGAGAGGACAGGAATTCTACCACAGCTATTACTTGCTTCTATTTCTTATTTATTCATGTGCCTGACCCATGGGCTCTCTTCCTCCCACCATACCTAATTTATGTACCAATAACATATTCATGGAAACCCAAAGTGTATCACTTGCTGCCAGCCAGCCTACATTGAGTAAGTACAAAAAGGAGACTACATTACAGTGTGGGAAGTGTGGTATCACAAATATGTATAAAAGTAAGGGCTCACCTCATAATTCATGTGTGAGAGAACAAATATGACATGGCTAAGATTTTCATTGTTAATTTTTTGCAAGCACATTTTAATTGTTAACAGGCAGGAGCTGTGGCTATGTGTGGTCCCTCTCCCATCTTCCACTTTTGGCAGTCGGAGGGTGTTGGTGAGGAATTCGAGCGGATCTTGATGCTCTCGAATTGCCCCCATAAGCAGTCACAGAGATGGAGTTGTTAAACGAGCTAAACTTGCCAGCTCCCTTCCAGCTGCAACCACAGACCTGATGTATCTCAAGACAGCATCCCTGCCTCCTCAGAGGCAACAAATAATGTCTGATCAGACCAGAGCCCACGTCTCTGTCATAACTTGTCTGTTATGACAAATCTCATGGCTTATCAGCTACAAACCTGGTCCCACTGCTGTCAGCCAGGGAGTTGCCCACATTGTCTTTGATGAAGAGGATTGGAATAGAAGTTGCTGATTAAAAAAGCCTGCTTTGATTCTGTTTTAAGTGTCTTGTACAGTGAGTTTTCCAATTAAACGTCAGAGTCATAATGTACCATAGGCATTGTAATTGTAGTTACAGATGTTTCTGACTTTCAGAAAAGATTTCCTTATGTCTTGTAATGTTGCATACTCAATGTGAAAAACAAACCCTTTACTAATTTTTTTTTTTGTGCATGGGGGGCAGAAATATCCTTCAGTTTCAGCTTAAGACTTTTTTGTTTGTTTATTTTGCATTGAGGTCAAAACATTTCAAGATTCTTTTATTTATTTTTGGTTTTTTTTAGAAAAAGTATATAGAATTAAAAAGATATTTTCCCACTCACTTTGACAAGGCATCATAAGCCAGTAGTGATGGGTGGGAATCTTAACGGTATTTTCTGGCGTGGAGATAAAGCTAAAATGAGGTTTTCTCTTCAGTGGTTACCTCTGATTTTTGAAGAGTCCAAGTAGCTCTTGACCAACAAGCCCCTGAATAGCTTTGAGAAAGCTGGCAAAGTATTGGCTGCCACACTGAAATACACTTATGAACGCATTCCTAGTTCTTGTGGTTTTATGGTTTTCAGCAATGAGCCTGCTGAATTCAGTTATTTTTTTGTAAATTATGCTAAAAAAATTAGAAAAATACTTTTCTTTCTTAATGTCAAAAAGATATAATAATCAAAATGTAATCTGATGTGATGTGGCAGTATGAAACCAGTCTTCCAGAAAATTGATTCCAGCAAGCAGTAGTCCTGGGAATGGGTTCTACCCACCCCTGCATTCTCCAGCTGACGTCAAAGCCTTTTTAGTATATAAATGCACAAATTATCAAACACAGTGATTCTCTTCCCTTTCGCTTCTTTCACTTCTCTCTTTCCTTTAAATGAAACTAAATGCATCACCGGGAAAAAAAAAGAAGATGAAGAAAAGTAAAAGTAAATGAGACCAATAATATTTGGTCTCCCGGTTGTACACTTCAGAGATTTTAATGGAAACTCAGAAAAACCCTTCTCTTTTCAATTTTTGGTCATGTGAGTGGTGAATACACTAAAAGTCCTGAACAGCAGCAGTCTGGCTGTAGGCCACATGCCTACAGCACTTTCCTGAATGCAAAAAACAAAAAAATAGTTACAAGGAGAGATAAGCATTATCCGAAATGCAGATCCAATGCACAAGCTGACTGCACACCTGGGTAATTCTTTCAGACATCCTCTGTCTGTGAAATCCAGAAGTAGGATGTGACAAAAGCTTGGCATGCACTGCAGTGACTCAGAAAAAATATTATGGCCAGAGCTTGATGTTCCTAACACGAGAGATGGGTTATAGAGGTATCATTGTTGGGAATCAGGTGAGCATCTTCTTCCACCTTGGTGGGAAAACCTCAATTTAAATCACATTTAGTCTATGGTCTGTGTTTTTTTAGGACCTAAAGGAAGAGCTTGAGAGAGAACAACTGCCTCTTGAAAGCCTGCAGATGTATAGTCACCAAAGATATAACTGCATTAGGCTGAGGTTCTTCCTTTACTAAAGAGAAAATAAGGGCAAAGGTGTGTGAAGGGAGAGTTTAAACAGTCTTCTTTGAGTTCATTGTGTTTATAAAAGAAAGGCAGAGCTTTGTGGAGTGTGAGTCTAGGAGATATTCTGAGAACATTTGTTTTATATGCTGATCGAAATAATTGCAATTATGGTATATCTATACATTTCGATTTCATCAGCATACATAGAGCAGCTAGACATCATCCAGAGGACTGAAAAACATAGCTGAGTGGAACCAGGACTGTTTCTTGACATAGCTTAGGGATGTTTTGAAAAGGCTGAAGTACTGTCATCTTCACAGCTGAAATGCACAGGTGGTTCACTACACATATCTATTACATATTATATATCATGGGCAGACAGCTCAGGGGGAGTACATTTAGATGTGAGTATTAAAATAGGTCTGTTTCAATGTTAATGAAAGAGATTTCCATATCCAGTTGAATGTATTGCCATATATGTGAGAAATTACGTGAGGAAATCTGTGTGAGCAATTTACGCCTCATGTTTAAAACCATCTACAGGAGTTCTAATTATATTTGCAAAATTTGTACTTTATATCATGCTTAACGGGAGTATTAGATATTTACTTGACAAGGAAAACATCTGACAACGAAAAAAATCAGAAATTCACAGAGTTAAGTATGGCAGACCAGAATCTACAGGCTTAGTATTGTCTGTCTTATTTGGCCCGAGTTTTGGTTGAGCCACATTGATACACAGAGAAAAAAATGAAGCAATTGTAGCTAGACATGAAGGCAGATCCCTTTACACATACTAACAAATATCTTGTCACAGAATATATTCTAGAGAATGGGTACCTCATTATCCTCTGAAAAACCACTTGTTTAAAACTAATTTAATTTATACAGTACTGAGTCTGTGTGCAACAGAATCAGAATGGCATGAACGACATCATCGTCTGAGTTTCCCTTTCTTCTTCTGTAGTCACTATCTGTGGAAAACTCTGCCTTACCCCCAATTTGAGGATGCATCTATGCTCCATAGCCACCAAATACTGATGAGGCTCAAAAAAATCAGGTTTTATTCAAGGACAGTGATCCAGGTGGCTGTTCTTACCTGTGCTAGGGGTTTTCTTTAGTCTGCAGGCAGGAAACAGAGGAAGATGATAACCCAAGAGGAGGCAAGGCCCTTGCAGACAGCGTCTACCATAGCGTGGGCCTGCAAATAGAGTTCAGTTCACCTGGCAGCTCCACTGATCTCTGGATCTCTGCAAAGTTTCTGTGATGCACAGTGGCGAGTTACAAGGTGTGATTCCCCTGGCCTGTTGGGTTCTGAGGGTGCCTGACCATCCCCATCCACGGCCTGCAGGAGCTCAGGTGGGTCTCTCACGGGCCACACTTGGTGTGGGGCAGGGAGACCTTGGCCTGGAGCTCCCCGGTCACCCTGCTGTTCCCTTCCTGTCCCGCGGGGACGCGGCGCTGCAGCCCTGGAAGGAGCTCGGCGGGGTAACGGGAAACAGCTCGTCGGCTGAGCTTCCAAAGGCAGCTTCCTTATGCCGATAGGCAGGAGGCGCCATTACACAGCTTGTGAGGGGGAAGGAGCGCGGAGGCGAGAGGGGCCAGGGGCGCCCGCAGATGCCAAGCCTCCGCCAGGACCCGCGGCCCGGCCCGGGGCAGCACCGCCGGCAGCTCACACGTTCCGGTCAGCACCTCCCGCGCCAAGGAGCAGCTGTTTCCCAGCTCCCGGCCACGGAGAAGGAGGAGGCTGAAGCCCGCAGCAGCGCGGCCTCTCCCGCTGTCTGCCAGGTGCGCCCCGGCTGCGGCTCCCTCAGCCCCGGGCCCCGCTCCGGCCGGCGGGGGCACCCGCGGCGGCCCCTCGGCAGAGGATTCGAACGTATCAGCAACCTACTGATCATGAGAAACGCATTGAAAGTATAGCGTATGCTACCGAATGTGTGCTTGTAGTATTTGAAGTCCTTTAGCGCAGGGGATATTTCTGATATTACCACAGGTCTTGCCCCCGGCAAAACGCAACCGAATGCGGCACAGCTGAACTGGGGTAGGATTCTGTCCACTGCGCTCCAGGGCTCCAGCTGCATCCTGGAAAACTTGTCTCTCTTTTCTATTCTATTCATTTCCCAGGTAAATAAATTAACTGGGAAACATGCCCTTTCCTTCTCAAAATAATAACAGCAGCAAAAAAACCGCCAAACAAAAATAACAACAAAATACACCACCAAAACAACAAAACAAACAAACACAACAAGAAAAACAAAGCAAAACCCCCAAACCTGTGGTGTTTTCATTAGAACGTCAAAACCTTTAGTTTAGAATATTTTGAAAAATATGTTTGAGGAGTTTTTTTTATTTGTATGGTATGTGCAGGGAGAGGAAGGGAAGAACAGGAAAGAGGAAAAGAAAAAAATGAGAAAATGAGGGGGGAAGAAAAAAGACTGAAGAGAAAAAAAGAAGAAAAAAGAAAAGATAAAAGAAGCTGGTATTTCTTGCAAACCTCGTTTAAAAAGAGAAGTAATTTTCAGCTGAAAATTCTTCAGCAGCAGCAATAAAAAAGCAGCTCTAGCAAGTAGTTAAACTACACAAATAAATTTACTCACCTGCATAGAATGATTTCCATATCTGAACAAAGTTTATGAACTGCTCATGTGTCAGTAGGATGGATTCCTGGTAAAGAACTGATTTATTTCAGTGGAGAAATCCTAACACAAATTGGGTATAAGATCACGATAGGTGTCTGGCTTCAGTGATTCCTGATTTACATCATTAGCCAGCGGAACTGAACTCTGACATTTCTCCTTAAGCATGCTTAGTATTAAATGAAACCGGCTTGTTTGACCTAACGTTGTTCACTGCTCCACGGAGATAATATTAAACTCTGCCCTAACATGTATGTACGTTAACCGTGATGATCCTAAAGGGAAGCTGAACTTTTGCATGTATCAGAGGGCAGAATTTACCCCTGTACTTACAATAACCAGAAATTTCAATTATATGTCTGGCACATGACAGATTTTAAATTGATTTCTGAATAAAAGCAAGCGCTTTACTGGCTTTAGCACTCAGCCAAGCCAGTTGGAAAGAATGTGTAAACTTTACCTTTTGCCTACTCCATCTGCCTGTGCCTTGAGAGTTGCCTTTGCATAAACCTTACTTGGGTATTTGTTATCTACTCTACAGGCACACTGTGATCTTTATTTTCCTTTCAACCACAGCCACCATCGAGTCTAATAAGAACTGGCATTATGTTGAGTTTTTGTAAAATAATACTGGGGTTAAGGCTTACGTTTAGGGATGACAGTAAAAACCAGCCAAAGCCACGCTCTGAAGAAGCTCAGGAAGGCACAATGTGGTTGAGAGGAGTTCAGGGGTGCAGGACAGGTCATCCGTTCGCCTGCCTTGTAGCAAAACTGCGGTGTGAGGGACTCGAGGACTTGTAGGGGGTACTTTTTGCTCAGTGAAGTTTCTCTCTGGCAGATGTTTCAGAGCTCCTGGAGGGTTTCGGGAGGCTGCGGGCTCTCCGCTGGCCCCCGGAGGGAGCTGCAGGCTGCCGCAAACTCTGCTCGCCGGGCAGGGGACCGGGCGCGGAGTGGGGACGGGGACGGGGACGGGGACGGGGACGGGGACGGTGAGGGGAAATCACCGCTGTGACTAAACATCCCGCGGTGGGAAAATAGCAATCCAAAAACCGACGAGGAATTCAAGGTCTTTTTCCACCTACAGCTGAGAATGTGTTTGATAAGCAACACCTAAAACATGTTAGGAAGGAGACAGTTTGTTTGCTTGAGTGTGACTCTCTTGGCAGCAGGATTTCTCCCTAATTTATAACCATTATGTAAACTCCTGACTTCCAGATTCACACTGTGAAAATATTCAAGATGAACTAATCAGGGTGGAAATCTGAAATTGTTTCTGCATGGTTTATATCCCCCATCTGGCAGCACAGAACAAACAGTGTGACCCTGATGGTGTTTACATGAGTTACCTTGTTGGAGGAAATGATTGTACTTAGAAAATTGTCCTTGCTCAAGAAATGTAACAACTTCATGGCCTAAACAGGGCTTTATATCTTTTAAATACATTCTCTTTTTTTCATTGTATGTGTTTGAGGAGGGGGAAGTTAATAACTGTGAATTAGAGCTTTCATACCACATCTGTCTTTTAACTATGAGCCGAACTTCAGTTAAATGTTCAAAAGTTACAGTTGGTCCCTTTGCTTACTCTCTATCGAGAGCTGTATTGGGGAGCATTCTCAGAAATTCTGATTATTATTCTTATGACCTATTAAGACATTCAGTGTGGCTCTTTCCCTCCCTAAAAAACTTGGCTGTCAGCAGTTTCAAGTGGCTGTGTAAATGTAGAGTGCGCAGTCAAAAAGCATAAACGTGCTCCGTGGTTTGAATTTTGCTGCACCCTTAAGTGGAGTTTCACTATAGCAAAGTTTATTATGGCCAGTTTTCATGGTATTTGATTGGATTTGCAGTTCTGTCACTCACCAAGGTTTTCTTTTAGGAAGAGTTAGAGAATAGAAGGTATAGCTTGACAAATACTAATAATGATAATAAGACAAATTTGTCTTCATGAGCTATGGAGTTTTCAGCAACTTTAGAAGAGAAATTTTGTTTCAGTCATTGCCTTGCAGTGTAGAGTACTTCACGTGTTTGGAGCAGAGTCTGAATCTGCATCCAAAAGTGTTCCAGAAAAAATATAAACACATAACATTACACCGTGAGAATTCATAACCCTAAAAGGTAAATGTTTTCATAAAAAAATGGTCATTTAAGTCAGAGTTGTTGCACAGAGCTATCATGGGGAAGACAACCCGTCTTTTTTTAAAACCTAAAATAAATGAGGTCTTGTGTAGTGAACCGTTTAAAATTTTTGGCTCTAGTTTGTATTATTCTGTAGTTTTCAGTTGGCCTTCTAGTGATCACTGTGAATTAATGGGATATGACTCTGTCATGTGAGCTTTCCAAAAAAATGATGGAATTACATTAAATTTATTTTACTATGAATTCCATCTATGTTCTCCCAGAAAAATTCCTGGACACAAATAATTTTAAAAACAACAACTCTGGCTTGTCTTTCAGGCTGAAAATTATTTTCCAAACACTTAAATTCATAATTAAAAAGTGGGTTTTCTTTCATCCTAATGTAAGGAGCCAAGACAATGCATACTTTGCATTAAAATTTTGGCAGTTTTTATACAGTTATTTCTTAGTCCAAATCAAATTTATATGCTAAATGATTTATATTAAAATTATTTCATGTTTCTTAGCTTGAAGGTTTAAGATTATTTGAAGGAAAACAACATATCCAATATCCCAAAGTGACTTTGCATTAAGACCTGGTTAGTAAATAATGTATATATTTAATTTGGATTTTTATTTTTACTTCTTTTTTTTTTTTTTTCTTTTTTTAATGAAAGAAGTGTTCTGTGTTGGAAGGAGCTGTCGCTATATAAGGCAGTAAAAGAAGTGGATCCTATAGCAAAGCAAAAGTACCATTGACCCTTTAGGAAACAGAATTAGGGTCAAATTATATAAAGAAAAAAGAGGAGATTTTAGACATATGAAAGAAAAACTTTTTTCCTGAGTGCATTGTAGTGCTAGAGAGATCCTAAGGGTGTTTGAACATGACAAACTTTAGGAACTGAGAGACGTGCAAGAACGTTGTGAGCATTTTAAAAAAACATATCCAGTTAATTTAAAAGATCGGATTACGTATTACTCAATAGAATGCAAGGAAGTAAAAAGAAAAAATTTGTTTTTGGAAGTACTTTTTGCCTTGTTCGTAGGTCTAATGTGAAGAGTGCAGATTTTTCTTTTTAACCACAATTTTTTTTTTCAGACTGCTGAACAGCAACTTATTTTGAAATTTCAAGGACTATTTTAAAGTGCATAGTTACCAAATAAATTTTAGATTTGTTGACATGAATGCTCTTATCATTACTTACAGGAAATATAAATTCTAAGGGAAAGAAAACCTGGAGAATATTGAATAATATCCAAAATAATGTGGTAGAATGAGTGTTAATTTCAAATCCTTTACATGATGGAAAAAAAAGAAAAAAAGTGAAGGTAAACTGCTGTTTAACAGCTTCCCACTGTTATATAAACTTTCAAACAACCATGAAATGTAGGTCTCTGGACATCACTTAAAAGAACCACAAATAAACAGAGGGTCGTACCACACTTCTGTTCCCTAATGTGTAACTAAAAGGTTTAGCTAAGAACAGAAAGTGTCTTAAACTCCTTTTTGTTTATCTACTGCCTTGTGTACCATAAACACAAATAAGCAGAGCAGGGCTGGAGAGGGGACTTAGGATGCTGCCTGCCTGTGAATAAGGCACAGAGAAGGTAAAAAGCCTGTTAACCTGTTAATGTCTCTGGAGGGTCATCTTACCTTTGTGTGTGCAGTGGGCTGGGACATTTATGTAGCAGAGAATCACCTACTTAAAATATAAGGATGCTGCACTTAACACTCCTGTGCCAGAACATCTCTGGGGACTTGTATATCTTTCATGGAAATTCGCTGAAGTGTAACTGTTTAGCAATTACTTGGGACTTAGAATAATGGTGTCCTTTTAACAGAGCAAAACACAGGCTGGGCTGTTGTATCTAATGTACCTCCAGCCTGCAAGGCTACATCCTCTTCAGACTTGCTGTGATCATGACCAGAAATTTGTAGCGGTCCTAAATCATTCAAAATTCCTCTGAAATTGAGGGTGGCCCTGTGTATAAGCTGGAATTTCCTCCTGGGAGGAAGTGTTTGTACCTCTGCTGTTACTGATGCTGCATGTGCTGAGCCAGGGAGAAGGGTCTGCTCCTAGGCAGAAACCCGGCTCTGGGTGATGGCACAAACCCACTACCAGAAAAAATCATAATTTCTTAGCTGCACCGGTGTAAACTAAGAATTATGCAAGTTATCCAGAAGTATACCCAGGCAGAGGGATTTATTTTCTCCAAAGACACTACTTGCAATACTTTTATCCTTTGACACCAAAAAAGTGTAAATAAAACAATGCAAATAAAAACTGGAAAGGTAATTTTCTTTGTCTGGCTCCAAAACTATCCTACCTTTCCCACATCCCTCACAAAAAAAAAAGAAAAAAAAAAATTCTCTCCTTTGGGGATTTCATTTTTGTTTTTGTTTTAGCAAATAAAGTGTTTAGGCAGCACAGTGACAAGCAGCAGCATAAATCCAATAGTCCACTGAATGTAGCATGTTTAAGAGAAAAGGGGGCCTCTGGTTCAGACAGAGTAATTAATATCTATTGGGTATAGGCTTCCTTGAAGTATTCATTATGTGAAATCAGGTACTTACATGTGCAGCAATTAAGTTGATATATATGTGTTTATTATTTATTTATTTGTGTAATGTGTATGTGATAAATTACCAGTACGTGGACATATTTTAAAACCTGTTCCTAATCTCAGTGTTGGTCATGTAACCTAAGAAGGAATGAAGACATAGGCTCGAGCGATGATGGCTATACAACACCCCAACAAGAGCAGAACATAACACGAATGTCATTACAGCCCAGGGCTGCACACAAAGCGGTCTGACCGCTCATAGATTTCATTCGGGTGGTAAAAAAATGTGTGTGTGTGTGTGTAGTAAGGATTAATCAAAGGATCCATATGCTCCCTTTGTTCCCATTTACAGGAACATTTCATGGCAGGAGCACACTGGTGGCATTTCCAGAGCAATGTGGTAGGTGGGAGACTATGCAAAGGGTTACAAGCTGTAGAATGAAGTCAACAGCCTGCAAGCGACCCAATAATAATGCAATTTTCAGAAGGAGTATGTACAGGAACAGAAAGGAAAAAATATATTCCCCATCTGGGCAGTTATTGAACATTTTTGACCGTGGAACACGCAAAATGGGGTGGAGCAGAGATTTTCCTGGCTTGCCTTCCACATCAATCAGTTTGTTGGGAATTGTGCGCAGCAAAACACAGTTGTGCCACTCTGAAAAAGACAATGGATCAGAGAAACAGCAACAACATTTTTCCAAAATGACTGGTGGTTCTAGGGTCTCATTGGACATACTTTGAAGCTGTCACACTTTCAGGAAGCGTTGAAGCCCTATTCTCTGAAACTCAGGCCCTCTCAGTCAACTGAGGGCAAAACACATTGTGTTTAGGAAGGCTCCGAGTGAGGGACATGAAAATCTTCATCCGAGATAATTGTGTTCAGGAGATTTCTGTCACTGCAGTAAACAACTGCGGGAATTCAAATCCGCTGCTCTCATTATTGATGTGATTTTCAACCAAAATGGAGAAATAGCACATCACTGCAAAACAGCAAAAAAAAATTTAAATTGTAGGTATACTCTACAAATGAAAAGCATTTCAAGTAATGTGCTGATCTCACATCTTTTCTGTAAGAAGTAATAGCCCATCGAGCCACTTTTTAGTCATGCACATGATTTTCAAATAACATATACAGGTTATACAGTATTGGAGTTCTGCCACTGAAATGATTTTGTGTTGAACTGTTGAAGAGTATGTGAAAGGCTTAGGGCCCAAAATGGTGCTTTCCACTTCTCATGCTCTACAAAGGTTTTTGTCGATTCTCAAGACTATAATGGAGTTTCACTTTCTTGAAATTCAAGCTATTTTTCTGATCAAAAGTAAAAAAAAAACAAAACAAACCAAATAAAAACAAACCCCCAAACTCAAAAACCAGTGCAAGAATGTTCATGTCTAATTTAGAAGACCATATTAGCCCAGGGCTAGCACTGGAGGTTGTCAAATTTTCAGCTGAAGTTTTTTTCAAGGAAAAGTAAATTTTGTAGACATTTTTTAATTGTTAAGAAAAGAAACCAGGAAAAAAAGAAATGTTTCTAAGTATCAAGGTTTCTTCTCAAAAATAAAATCTGCAGTTGTCTGCTTTTTTTCTTTCTTTCTTTTTTTTAGAAGCTGAAAGCAGTCAAAACCCAGTTTTATGTTCAGCTGAAAAACTGAGAAAAAGGGAGAAATAGTTTATCTTTCAAAAATGTCATCAATACGTTTAATTATTACTGGAAGCTGAAGTCTCTGAGTGCTTGAGTATTTTTATTTTCCTTTCTTTCCTTTTACGTACTTTTTTTTGTGTGTGTGTGTATCTGCCTTCACAAGGCTGTAAATTGTGATTAATCTCCCAATCTATCACCAGGATTGAATTACACTTTGTACTGTGCTGCAAGACTAATTAATTTAATAGTCTTATGTAAGTGCAGTCTAGATGTGGTATTTTTGAGCCTCCTCACACATTTTGAGACTCGGAACTGAATCTGAAACTTTTTAGGTTCATGTTCTGGACAAGCCGGAGAACGTGCCAGCCCTGGCTGCTGTGGGCTGTGCACACTCGGCTCTGCCAGACATTACTCGGGTTCGTCGAGCAGAAGGACAAGCACACATGTTCCTCTTGCACCTATCCTCTCAATCCCATGTAAATATCCTATTCTTAAAAAATCCTTTCTCAAGTATATTTCTATTACTAACCTAAACAGACTTGCGAGCTTACTGTTTTCTCCTCATGGTCCAGTCACCTTCAGTTCTCCTTTGAGGTTTGAGGATGGTTGGGCCAGAAGCAGTAACAGCTCCTCTGGTCTATTATATTGCTGTTGCTGTTTGATGCGCCAAAATGTAAAGGAGCTTAAAATAGCACATTGACTTGTGAAAGGTTCTTCCTCATCAACTCAGAGAAGTCACCAGAGAGACAGAAGTGGGAATGAATTGAGCCCAGAGTATATTTTACTATACTATTCCTATGCAAGCAATGAAAAATACATAATATTGGAAGTAGAAGAGTAAAGTTCTTTACTCAGGGAAGGAATTAAATTCCTCATTCCATGCAGAAACATGCACATGCACATATTTTTTGTAACACAGATGTGTATTTTCTGCATGTTCTGATATGCATTTCCAAAATGACAGAGCTGGTTTTGTACATATTCTGTTCTGTATTTTCTAACGTTGCTGTTGGCTTCCTGCCCATGGTGGATGTGTTTTTGCACTGCTGGTTTTGACTGTGTAACTTTTTTTATATATATTTTTTTTCTTCTAATTTACATAGCATGAGCTTTTACTCAGCTAGAAATCCTGGCCTGGGTTTTTCCACAGCCCTGAAACTCATGAAGAAGAGAGGAAGTTCATGAAATGAAGACAAAAGCAGAGCTTCCAGACCAGGCCAGTGGATTTCTTCACCCGCTGTATACACCTTGAAGCTCAAGACAACGTCTTGGTTTCTGAAGGTATCCTAATCCAACTTGGAAGGATTCCTAATTTCCCTGAAAGCTAAATTAGCTCCCTAGCACTGTCAAGGTGAGATCACTGTCACCTAAACCACTGGAATGCCATTGCCTGGGTTATCTCAGCTGCATCCATCAACATCTTTAAAATTTTGACATTTGGGAGAAACAGTTGTAAGATTTTAATGAGAGCGGACACTTACCACTCCCAAGTAGCCAAATAGGCTAAAAATATCCCTTGTTTTGATATTCCTAGGTTCCCTGAGGTTAGTGATATGTTTAATTTGCTGTCCATTTGAATACAGGAACTCCCTTGACAGATTCTTGACAGTGGAGAGTTTTGTTAACAGAAAGGTTTGAATCAAGTAACATTCCCCCTCAATCCCCTTCTTTAGCTGACCTCAACAGTATATTGCTCACATTTTGTTCATAAAATGAGGGGCAGCAAAGATTCCAAGATCTGACAAGTTCCCTGTTGTTCTTTATTTTAAAAATAGAACCATTCCCCAAGATTTTTTTTCCTAAGAATTTTTCTGCTTAAGGCAAAAAAGCCCCAAACAAACAACCCCCCTCAAAACAAAACACCAACAAAACCCCACAACAAAACCCTACAAATCGAAGAACACTTTATGGAACTTGTGAAGTTTTCTTTTTAAGGTTCTCTGCTTGAATTGTCTTGCATTCCCTTACTGATTATGGCTTCATGCCCCTTGCTTAGTAAAATGTTCAGAAGCCCATGATAAATGACAATGGGATGACTGTGGGAATTATGGCAGAGTATGGGCCTTCCTTGCTTGTTGCATTTAGGAGCTGTACTGGCAGCAGCCACACTGCTGAAGATGTAATTGGTTCTTAGACCAGCAGCTGCTGGTAGGTGAATGTAAGTCATCTGCACATCAATTTTGTTCTAGTAGATTACATATTGAACATCTAGAGGAAGGGTTACACGGGGAAGAAAAAGTGCTGTTTACACATTAAACTTGCTTCCCTTGCATAAGATACATCTTACCTTTTATATGGAAAATGTATACCCCAAATATTCTTTTCTCGTTCCTACCTGGGATGCTCCAGAGCCACATTTTCTACTAATGGTCCTGCTGAATAACCTTGTGAGTTAGTTAAAACATCCCTGTTTACTTTGGCTAAACCAAAGCTTACCTCTTCAGTGGAATAAAGATCCAGAAAAATGTCCTCAGCATTGGTCTACAGGTACAATTTCTTTTGGGGAGGTTGAACAACAGAGAAGCTGGGTGGAGACCAGCCCTACCTTGGTGGAGGCACACTTACCTGAGAGGAAAGGTGGACAACAGAGCCCAGTCTTTTCCAGCTAAATGTGTTCTATGATTCTATATGACAGAGAAGAATTAGCACAGAGCAAGAAAGACCTGAAAAGCAAAGGCCTGAGTAGTCCCTTAACTGAAAGCAAGGTTCAGCACTCTGACAAATGCCATTATGTCTTTACCAGGTGCTTTGCAGAGCTCTGCCCTAGAGAGTGTGCATGAAGCTCGCAGGGATTCCTATATCCCATCCACTGCTCAGCCAGAGTGAGCCCTAGAGAGAGGGTTTGCACATGGTTTGGGAATTCCTGGAAGATATCTCAAACAATTGTGCAGCACTGAAGTATATTTGTGCAGAAGCTGTATGATGACTACAGGTCAGCTACTATTTGCAGTCAGGAATTTGCACACAAGGTTTTGGTATCCCCACTGTTACTGTTATCCCGCAGTCAGCTACAAAACATTCTAGAGTTTTAAGTGCTTTAAAAAACCCATATCTTTCTAAGCTTTTAAAGTGGAGTTTTATGTGGGGGAAAAACCCCTTCTAGATATTTCTGCTACTCTTTTCGTTCACAGATTTCCTTTCACTTGGTAGGGTTTTTGGGAAGAGACACCCAGAAGTGCAGTGTTCCCGTGCTGAGGTGTCTTAGTCATACAGGCTAAGTTTATACTACAGAGCAAACAGTGCAAGCGCCTGTTCTCTGACCATGGGGTGAGCTGGCATTGTCATGATATTTACATATTACTAAGTTTTCTTTATTTCCAAAATGTGGACTATTTCAAGCTGCTTGTTCTGAGTGGTTGTTCTCCCATATTAATTTCTTCACTCTGCCAGGAAATTGTTTGGGAAATGCAAGGTGATTTTAACAAAACCATGTCAGAGACCATTATTACAGTTTAACCATGTAAGTGATTGAGTTGCAGTGCCCAGAATATTCCCTGGCATAGACCTAAAAAAGGACTATTGTGTCCATAACTGGCAATATGATGCTTTCTTGCTTGCAAGCCAGAACTCATTTTTGGCACTTCTGTTACTGTGTACTAGAATTACATTTTAGATAAATATTAAAAGAAGAGGGAAAATTAACAGACTGTTTATCCGTCTTCAGTATTCACGTATTCTGAGTAAGAAATTAAAGGCTGCCCTTTCCATTATTTGAGGTTTGATTTATGTTCTGAAGTTTAGTTGATGTGCACTATTTCATTTTTCATTTTAAAATAGACCCAAAGACCCTGACCCTCTTAAAAAGAAAGAACATTAGCTTGTGGTATTGCTGTACAAAAAGTAAACATCCAGTTTTATGAGGAAAATGTCTTCGGGATGCATAACTATCGCATGCCAAAGACTGAATGTGGGATGCAGTGTGTGACAAAGACTCAAAATGAGGGACACACAAAAACTATTCATCCAGTAAATTTAAAATGTGGTGGGATCCAGTCCTGTAGTATAAATAAGTCTTCCTCTAACCTCAAAATAATGATTCTTTATTTCTGATATAAATGGTTGTCAACAAAAAATGGTGGTACAACCACATTTCTGTGGAAAGCAGGAATCTGAGTCTAAAACTAGATGTCAGAAAGGAATGTCTAAATATATGATATATACCTATTTAGTTCTTGCTATTGTTCATGAAAATCTTAGTTTAGCAGTAGCAACTGATTCTTTTACTTATTATATCACATATTTTGGACTGACTCCTCATTAATATAAACTGGATGTCAACCTGAAATCAACCTGCCAAAGAGGAAATGAGGCACATGTGAGGCCATTCTGACTTCCACCAGTTGAGAGCTTGGACTTTCCTTATTCCTTTTTCTTCTTATTTTTTTTTTCCTCCTTTTTTTTTTTTTCCTCTTTTTTCTTTTTTTTTCTTCCTCTCATTTTAATACAAGATAGCACTTTAAATTTCCAGAAGAAAAAATGCAAATAAAAACTGGTAAAAAAGTCATTTAATGCAAAGCTTGTTTAACAGTGTTATTCAATTTTATGAATGCTACTGTACCTAGTTGTTTGGCTAAAGGAAGTCAGTCAACTGGAAGACTTATTTATGTGTCTGAAACCTTGTGTAAATTGGAACTTGTAAGGAGGTGCTAATGCAGCCTCTGTTGTGAGATAAGAGTGAAAGTGTGGTTAGTCATGTAGCTAACAAGCAATTTCTGTTGCTGTTTCTACTAAGTTTATGGATTAAAATCCATTAGATGTGATAGTAATGACCTGCTTCTAATCCAGACAGATTTTATAGTTGTTAGCACCTCTGACTTTAGTGAAACAATTCCAGGATCAATCTGATGCAAATGAGAAGAAAATCAGGCTGCAAATGCTGCAGTTCTAATGAAACCCTTCTCCCTGATCCTGTCTCTGACCTCCCATACTTTATCTTTCAAAGATCAGCTTTGTGGTGTTAATTATGGGGTAAGTAAGCAGTTACTTCCTAGAGCAAATCAGCAAAAGTCCAGGTTTGCTCTAGAGGTCCCAAAGATCAGAGCTCTGTGTTTCTTCAGGTTTCAATTTACCAGACTCAAAACACTTAAAAGCACAAGGAGGAGAGGCTGGGGAGTGATCAGTTTACAAGTGACCTGGGAGTTCACAGTCTCCATCCCGTGAAATTACAGCCCATATAATAGGTCTTGTGCAGACAAAACCGCAACAAATTAACTCTAGCATCTTTGTTTGGAGGAGAAAAACACCTCTGCTTTATCAGCAATTCTCAGGTTGCCCTTCACTGTAGCACCAAACTCTTTCTTTCCAGGAGAAATGTTTTGGACATGACACACACTTTGCTGTTCTGCCAAGAAGGTGAACAGCATTTACCAGTGTGACTTGATTTGAGTCAAAACTCAAACCCCAGCCCTTCAAGTGACGAGCACCAAGGATGTCTCTTACATGTGTAGTTACACTGAACCTCATCACTCTCCATCTGTTACCACTCAACTGAGTTCCCACCAACTTTTCATGATCAGAAAATTCTTCTGTGACCATTATGAATTTAATGACATGCAGAAGTGTTTGAAAGACTTAGTGTAGGGTGAGGAGTGTGCTTTGTCGTCACACATTATTCAGTGTGCTTGTTGCCATCTTATAGGTAGGTCTGGAAAGGTATAGGTGTCTATATTCTGTTGGCCTACACCAAAACTGGGAGTGTAATGACTGGACATATCTAGAGGAAATTGACAGAGACAGGTCAGAAGCATTGGCCTGTAACAAAAAGAATGTGCTTAAAAATGAAAGAGTGTTATCTGCAAAAGTGGCAACATTTTTGTTAAGACTTTTAGAAAATATTTTCTCAAGTCATGTTCTGTTTTCGCTACCCCACATTTACTTTTGCAGATGTCAAGGCTGAAAAATATTTTATAATTTTACTGTGAAATCTGACAACTTTGCAAACCAGGCAGTTTTAATTCTGGGTTTCAAAATTTACTGTTAGTTCCAGCACTTAGTCCCATTACTTCTTTTCAATAAACTTGTATTTGTAACTAGGGTGTGCTGCAGCAATCCTGAAGTTAGACTGCAAGCCAAGATTCAAGGTGGTTAAATTCATCTCTCCAAAAAAAGTACATTCAGAGGTGTATATAATCTGTAGCAAGGAATTTAAACAAAGACCCAGGAGATGGAGGCATGTTGCCATCTCTGAGATTAGCAGTTGTTTCTAGGCCCTCACCTACTTGTGCAATATCCTTGGCAGGGTTCCAGAGGATAACTTCTCTCCATATAAAAATACCATATAAATAACATTAGGAGTATGTTTCAGTGGGGCTCTGTGCCTAAGATGAAACGTTGCCTGGTGCTTCTGTGTGTTTGGGGAACAAAAACGAAACTAATTCTATTTAGAAAATCATTGAGGCCCAAAAGAAGAGCCTAATTATTGCTGCATTTCTATTCTCTGGAGGTACTCTGGTCTGTAGAAGCAGCGAGGTGAGCAGAAGGCAGAGATGCATAAAGGAGAAATAAGTGGCCCTTCTATGCAGGTGCTGAGACCCAGAAATAGCTTGGAAATACTGACTGCGCAGGTGCAGTGAGTGTGCTTAGCTCAAATCAATCAATTATTACAACTAGATGATATTTTGCGCTCCAGACATTTGAGCAGAGTAGTTTGACAGTCAGTTATGCAGGTTTTGTGACTTCTTAATATCACATGTGGACACTAAAGAATATGCTTGCTCTCAAAAGTTCCAAAGCCGCTGGAGGAAAGGTTAAGGTTGTACTTTGGCATGTTCAACAGCCTTCTGCTTCTATGGAGGCAGCCTTTGTCTGCCTATAGCAGAAATTTAGAGCTGGGGTAGGGGAGAGAAACTTTGCTAATGAAACCAGAACAGGATATCCCTGATATGATGGTCGTGCAGTGCCTGAGCTAATTAGGGGCAGGGCATGGATGGCAGAGTTCACTTTTGGACAGAGAGGAAGATCAAGGTTGCTTGGGCAATCGGTCCAGTGGATGACACACCTGATATGTTGCAAAAAAATTGAACAGTCAGAAAACTTTGCAGAAGATTATATTCTCACTCTGCAATACTTGCAACAAAGGCTTCAATCTGTGTCCGAGTGGATACTGTGTGGGACCTGATTAGCAGGCAATGCTGAACAGTCCTCCTGCCAGCTGAGCACAGCCCTGCAGGCCTCTCTCACGCTCCTTGGCGCCTTGAGAGGGCATTTCTGAAAACTCTGGCTGGTGCCAAGATGTTGGGAGAGGGTTAGAGACACTTTCTCAAATGGTCCTTGATCATTTCAGCCTTCAAAACGGACCTGAACATCATATGCTGGCTCACCTTGGACCTTAGGAGCCCCAAGGACTTAAAACCCTGCTATTGGGGGAATTGCAACCTTGTTTTAGGGCTGTAAATTTTTGCAGTGTCGGTAAGTTAAGAGTTCAGATCCAGAACGCTGACCTGAGCTTGACATGCAATATAAATGTATCCTATGATGGGTTTATAACATCCTGAAGTCTGTTGTGGTTGTGGGTCCAGACTACAGACTTTTTAGCTGTATCCTAAGGTTTCTTTTTTACCAGCAAGTTAAACAGGGCACAGACACAGACACTAAAACTCCATTATCTGTAATGTTAAACGGTGCCTTCCCTGATTTTGACTCAAGATAACTAGCACTCTCCCTGATGATTCCCAGGTGTGGTTTGAGGATAATGTATGGGATAAAGATATTCCCCATGTTGAGTCTGAGTGTGGCCACCTTATTTTGGAGGTAAAGACAGATAACCAAATCATGCTAAGTTAGCTTCGGGGTCACAATATCATTTATTTTACTAGTATAGATTTTCTACAGAAGCTCTGAGAGGAACCAACTCTTACATGGCCTAGACTCCAAGCTGATGGAGAGGCTGTTGCGTTGCTTGGGAGAAGATAGCCTCTCCATGGGAAGGGTGCAAGGAGTGTTTCCATACATACATGCCCTAAGGCAAACTTTATGCTGGAAATACAGAACAGCAATATGATGAGGATGCTTGTTTGGAAAAGTCCAGACTGAGTTACTGCCTACTAGGTTCTCAAGGCAAATTCTCTGAAGCATCCCCAGAAAGGTGGATTTCAAGGGTGGGTGTGTATTAAACTCTATTTTCTGGTCAGTTGCACAGCACGTGCTCTTGATGTTACACTTTTCCTTGTAAAATCTTGAAAAGGCTGAGTTTTGATCTATGCTTCAGCAAGAAAATACACCAAGGGACATGAAGAGAAAAGGAGTGAATGAAAGCAAATCAGTACTTCATAATCCATTATAAAATATCTTATTTCTGCCCAGTGTGGTCTGCAGTTATTATCACAGTTTTGGATCCCCAGGCTGTGACTACTGGAAAGTCAACTCTCTCAAACTATTAAAATACAAAAGAACAAAAGTAATCTCCCTCAGAGAAATTATTATAATCAAAAAAACAGACATAAAGTCTTCTGCTGCTGGTGCTGTTCCTTCTCTAGTACCTCTGATTCTGTGCAAGAACTTGACTCTAAAACCAGGACAGAAAATCTACTAAAATCTGAATATATTCTTGGGCTGAGAGAAGGAATTTCAATGTACTGACACTTCAAAGAAAAGCCTACTTTTTTCAAAGTACTTCCATGGCTTTAATTTTCATAATTTTTAACAGACCACTGCTATAATTATTTATGCAATCAGTTTGACAAGTTTTTTATTTGCTTTACAGCTCTTCTTGATTTGTCCTTGCTTACAGTGTAATCATGACAATTCTTTGTCATAAACATGCAGAAAACAAAGCTAAAGGATCGTCTGTAAAATGTCCTTGATTCATTTTAGCAATATTACTTTTTCTTTACATTGCACGAACATTCTCATTTGGCTGTGGAAAAAAGTCTTCTATATCTGCATTTTGACATGCAAATATTTGAAATAAAAATGTTTCAAGGCAGCTGTCACATACTTAATAAAAATATTAGTTCAGGTTACACATAGTTAGAGCACTGAAAACACGGGATATGAGAACTGAATTGAGAAAGAACATTTTAATTGTAAACTACTAGTATAGAAATTTTAAACAATAGTAATGAGACCCAGGATATAGACATCTTGAATTCTGCAACCCCTATTAAGCAAAGTACAGCCAGACGCAACAGTTAAAAATATGTAACCACACAAGTTCCCCATTTGCCCTCTTTTATTTGCTCTGTGTTTTCAATTTGTAATGACAATTTTGTATCAGAACAATAAACCAAGAGGATCATCTTTCTTTTGCCAGCTGTGACCCAAATGACTAGATTTGACTGTCCCACGAATAGAAACTGACAAATGAGACTTCAAACGATTTCCCATTGCCAAGTTTAACAAAATTCTGCTATCTTTTAACCAAATATTTATGTATTACATGACTGTGCTTTATTATATTTATGTATTACATGGCTGTGTCCTATTAAATTTAAGTCTCCTCTGATCAGCGATACTCTCTTTCAGTGTCATTTGTAATATTTGGTTTCAATTAATATACATGGGACTGAAAGAAATGCGCAAAACCTTGTTTATTTTCCAGCAGTTGATGGTAACTGATTAAATCATTGCACATGGCATGGTCTCCATCCCCTGTTTGCTGTACAAGGCAGCTGGCAAGCCGCACCTGTCAGCCTAGGAGAGAATCTCATAAAGCTGCCAGTAAAACAGTGTAGCTGATTACACATCTGCTAATAAATTCTTTTCATCATATCCTAATCAAACAGCATATGTAGTTTATGGCCTTGCTAATAAAGGGTTTGAAATATCTGCCTGTGAACTTGATTTTATCAATGTCAGCCCACATGACCAGTTTTTATTTACTCCACTGCTCAGTGGAAAGGTGTGTGGTGAAACAGCCGAGGCACAGGAAAAGGGGAACGAACATAGGTTGTTATCATAGACAAAGGGTAAATCCAGCCTTTTATTAATCCTCTTTGTCCATTAATGGGACTGCATCAGTGTCCTACTTTGCCAGTTGTTCTGTTCCTGACTCCAGCTGCCATGTGCAGAAACTTCCCCAGTGGTTCACATGAGCAATATTCTAATAATGTCTATTGTAATATAAAAAGTGTGAGTGACAACTTGAATTTAAAGGTGGCCATGTCCAGCTGTCTGGTTGGGTGACTTAAAATATCAGACAAATAATGATTGATACTTTTTAGCTAGTGTGTAAGAACCAGGATGTTAACATGGTGTATTAGCTCATGGCACTGGCTTGAAGATGTTGAATAACACAATGTCTTTTCACAGGACTATCCATTGATAGTAATCAAGAGTGGCTATGACTAAAATAATGATATTTAAAGTTGAAACGAGCATTTGTGAGACAGATTTTTCTGTTCAGGTTGGAATAGACTTCATCCAGTGTGGCTCTTCTGACTGATCTTCCTACTGGAACAGTGTTTTTTCCTCTACATAAGCCATTGCTGTTTTAATGTGTCAGTTTTTCACTTAACATATTCTTTCTCCTTGGGTTTCAGTGAGGTATATAAATATATTGCAGTAAAAATATATTGCACCGGCAAAAAATCTTCCTGTGGAGTTGCTAACCCCACTGCACTAACTTCTGCAGTGTCCTCAGAAGCTGTACAAAAAGTAGTGATTACTTTTCCTTACCAGTTCCAATGACCTGCTGCAAGTGTCCAGCACTATTTGTTCTTTGCCTTGGTTACTTACGTTATCCTACAGCTCAGCCAAGTGTTTCACCATAAGATTTTATCTTCCATAGTGATCTGGCAAAGTGTCTCCCTTAACGTAACTCCATGCATTTTTAGGTTTTCTGAAGACGTATAGCACATCGTGTAGTCAGCTATAGCATTTATCTGCTAATTCATGCACTACTTTTAGTTTTACTCTTTATCTCTTGTGCTACTGTTACATTGCTTTGTAAAAGAGCAATGCTACTTGTATTTGTTCAAATTAATGTTCCTCTTCAGTGCCTTCCTAATCCTTCTGAAAGACCTCCTAAAATGTGTGGTGAGTTTTGAAGCCAGGAGTTGGATGTAAGTTTATTTTGTTGTTTCAGGAGCCCCACTGCTCCTTTGCACTCTAGCCCACTCACACCTGATGTCTTCTTTGTTACCTTTTCTTTGGCACCACTGAGTTGTGCAACATCGTGATGTCCACTCTGGCTTATTTTCTTTTCCTGGATATCCAACACTGTCCTTCTGGCCTGCACATCTTGCTCCTCTTGTGTGGATCTGGTATCCATGTGAACTACAATAAGTGGAAATTCCTCAGTCTTCTTCAGGATATCCTTTGCTTTTTTAGTCACACAAATCTTTAGAAACTTTTAAAATATGAAAGGCAATCACACAGATGATTCAAATATGACTGTAATTTTTTTGTGTCATCTTCCCTTCTTTTTTTGTTTCTTTCTCTTTATGGTACATTGTCATCAGCAGGAAGTTTCACTCACCTTGCCTCATTGTTTTTGAGTCTCTGGACTATAGATAAACCATAGGACTGTTATCTTCTGTGTATCTAGCTCTAAAGAACCTAAAGAGGAAGGAAAGAAAAAAAAGTCAAGACATTGGCAATGTCACAACACATCCTCTCTGAACTAGAAAACACCACTTTCCTGCCTTTGGAAAAAACTTTGTGTGGAGAAAAAAACGGGGAAATACAAAGTTCATAAATGTTATTGCTGCTTCAAAAGAGAACACACCCCCACCTCCTCTACCACCATAGTATTACATCTTGAGTGTGAGTATTTTTAATGCAATTTCCACATGAAGGATTTTGTAATATTTTTAGAAATAAATGTACTTAAAATACAGTATTAATGTCTAGTTATTCTTTAAAACAACTTGGAGCGTTTTATATGTCTGAGCTATTAACAACCCCTTTGCCATTACATTAAGGCTGACAGAGGATGTCAGCGGAGAGTTACTTAGTGTTTTCTGTAGTCTCAGCAAATTTTCCCAGAAAATCAGCCTTTGTCAACAAGAATAATTCAGTCCCTCATAATAGTGTTTCATAGAGCCTAAAAAATATTTTTGTTTATTCATGATGTTTATAACATTGACAGTTTTTTATTTTCACATTTCTTTGAGTGAGGAAAGCACTGTTTCCTGAAGTGATTTACAGCACTACAAAAGGACACATGCCTGAAGCACCTGATAGAAGAGAGCTTCCATGAATAGAAAGAGGATTGATTTTTGGTGCATAAGCAGCTGACTTAGGCAGAGACACCTAGAAATAATCTTTTAGAGATCTAACTTTCCCACAGCAATCTCTCTGCCCCATCAGCTTTCTCCTGATCCTGTTTTTTAAGCTCAAACAGATGTTTAACATATGATTTCCCCTCAGAAAAAGCATCCAGCTGACAGTTTAGAATTTGGAATTAAACCTGCACATCCTGGGTCCAAGAAGGACAATTTTATCATGGTGTCTCAAATGAGTGTCCTGTTCAGGCAGGTGTATATTCCATAATCACCTCTCAGGTTCAAAGCAAGTTGTCCCTTCACATTTTGGTAGCTGATATTAGAGATGCTTTGGACGAGCCTAAAGGATTACACTTGACTAGTGAGATAGAGTTTCCTCAAAAGCTTGAACATAAACTATGAAGCCTTTGCCTGTAGCCTGAGCACGATCTCCAAGCAGTTCGTGGCGTGTAGGGCATGCCCATGGCTTAAACATATTGACTGTAAAGACCTGGGTGTTTATGGAGAAGGTGACATCGAGAAACAATTCTGGGAATGACTCTCCCTACACTGCAGTAGGTGTCTGTAAAGACAGAGAGGTGCTTAACCAATCTCGAACATGAGGTTTCTCTTAAAGCTAGAAATGAAGCCTGTGAATTCAGGCAATGTAATGTTAGTGATGTCCAAACAGCAATCTAAGGATTTCCATGTAGGTTAAAAGCAGTCAACAAAGAACTGAGGAAAATATTGAGTGTGGATTGTTTGGACAGGAGCCGAAGGAATAAGGTTCAGCAATAATCTCTGAATGGGGAAAAGTTCTACTGGATAGCTATAGCTTATTTCTTTTATACATCCTTGTAGAATCATAAAACAGACTGCAGATTCCTAGCTGATACAGGATAAACTCTCATTTTAGTGCTACATTTTGGTGCAGAGACCATTTCTAGGCAGCAAAACATTACAAAAATGCACTCAGTGGATATGGGATTGAAACAGACCTTTTTAATTATTTAGGCTGTCACATAAAACGGCCAGTGGCCACTATTTAGAATGCTTTTAAATTTCATGACCAGGGCCTGTACAATGCATTAATCTCAAAACTGGGAATATAATCCATCCTGGGCCAGTATATGGCTATAATACTTTAAGCAGATATCTGTAATTTTGTAATCAAAGCCAAACAAATACGAACTCTGACCAGAGGTATTCTGAAGTGGTTTCTCTTTGCAACTTCTGAAAAGAGGCTTTCTGCCATAACACTCATTTTACTTTTCAGCTTGTGAAATAATCAGCAGATAAAAGGCAAAGACTTCCAAAGAAGGAGGTAAATATATTTAATGAGTAAATATTGTATTGTTAAACAAAATGTGTCATACTTAGTTTTTGCACATGAAGCAAAACAGGCAGAACTGGACAGAGATCCTTTGATTTAACAGTGGGGTTTCTGACTTTTACAAGAACAGAATGTGGTTTTGTGTCTGTCAGAATTTTTAGACATATGTAACAAGCTGCTCTTTACAGTAGTGAAAAATGTGGAAAAATAATCCATTTTTATCTTTAGCAATCTGGGATGAAAAATTATAATATTGTAGCAGGTGAGTCTGGGAAGAACAGAAGTGATCTTATCTCTCCATTTGACCCAAGAAAAGATCAAGTAGACCTAAACCATTCCTGGCATGTTTGTCTAAGCTGTTCTTACAATTGTCAGCAAGAAAAACAGCACCAGTTTCCAGGTGAGCTATTCCAGGACTTAACTCTTCTCACCATCAGAAAGTTCTTTCCACTGTCTAACCTAATTGTCCCTTCCTGCAATTTAAACATACTGTTTTTCTTCCTCCTGTCAGGGGATCTGGAGAACAGACTATTCTGTTCCTCTTTGCAGCAACCTTTTAATTGCTTCATGCCATGGCCCTGTTCCCGAGGCTGTCTATGCCGTGTATTGGGTCAACTCCAGGATCCATTCTGCAGGTGAGAAAATAGGTGTCTTCTCAAACAAACCATGGTTCATTTTTTAGGCAGTCCAAGGACTGATCAGTCAAGCATCCAACATCTATCTACAAAACCTGGTTCTTCAACTTACACTCACCACACTGGACCTTTCACACTTCTTGTTTCCGCACACTGCATCCTTCTGCCAACAGTCTACACCCAGGTTGTCAGTGTTAAGAAAATAATAAATATTACAGGTGGAAAAGCAGATACTTTTCTTATCTAGGGCAAGCAGGAAAAGTATGCCCTCTTAAAGAATACAAAAATGTCAGTCCTAAAGTTAGGCCACTTGGGGGCAGGAGGAGATCTAGCCCTTGTGGCGGGGTAGCTCAGGCTACCCTGGGCTGAGGTGAGAAAGTGCACAAGAGGAAAGAAAAGGATTGTGAGAATATCCTGAGCTGCTGACAGGGATGTGGCAGGGCAGCCACATCTGTGAGCTTCCAGTGAGAAGAGGGAACAGAAAAACTTCGTGCAGATCATGTGAGGTCAGTGAATCGGTGTGTGCCAAATCCATGGGGCAAGTGCTAGGCCAGGCTTTGCTCCAAGGGCTGCAGTGTATGGACACAATCAGTTCACATTACCAGGAGTGCACAAAAGAAGAAACCAATTGTTAGAAATTAGGAATGGAATAGGGAACTTTAAAAAGAGAGCACGGTGTGCTACTCTGGAAATTCACAAAAACTGGAATAGTTGTGCACAGTGCTGCAGTCACTCAAACACAACAGCAGGACTGAAAAAAAATTCAGGAAAAGGCAGGGGAATGGATAAACTGCTCTCTGAAGGCTGAAGAAATGCTGACCCCCAGGTCCGGTAAAGCAATGACTGAGGAGCAGTCATGGAAAAGGTTGATTCAGCCTAGAGCAGACCTCCTAGAGGAGGCCACAAGGTTTGATTGTTTAGCAGAAGTTAGAAGGAAGGCATAAAACTGGCAGGAAGATCATTCACTTGTAGTGCAGTTAAGTGGTAGAATTCCTTGGCATAGGATGCTGTATATACCAAAATTTAAGAGGAGAAACAGACAAATTCAAGCAAGAGAAACCTGCTGAGCTCAGAAAGTCCCTAAATTATGAGTAGTTGGGGGTAATGCAGTTTTACTAGCTCCTTACCTTATTATGCTCTTGTCTTGGCACTTAGTTTTTGTATTTGTCTTTTGGGTCTAGGTGGGCTTTTTGTTAGATGCAGTACAACGATTTCAAGGGAGGAACACTATGGATGTGAGTCATTCTGGGCCAGTGACATTTACAAAAAGGAGATCAGAAAGCAATCAGAAAGCAATCAGAAAGGCTATAGGGACACTGCCACAAAATTGTTGCTCCAACCTTTGGCTCTTCCTACCACCCATTCAACCCTTCCATCTTGTTTTCCTCACCGTAGCCAGCTGGGCCTCCAGCAGCACACTCTGCTAACGGCTGGCACTGCTCTTTGTCCTTGCTCAGCAACATCTGTTTGTAGATACCCTCGTTCTTTTGACTGGCAAGTTTTTGTGGTCCCTCGTCTTTTCCACAGATATTAGGATTTCCCACATCCTCCTAAGGGCAGAGTTCAGGATTTCCATATTGCTATATTATCTGTTGTACACAAAGACTAAACTTGTGCTGTCAGGAAAATGGTTCAGGGCCTGATTTCTGGACCTGAGGGCAGGTGGCACAGCATGGACCACATCCGTACATCTAACCCCTGTCTGTGTAACACAATTTAGCTATACCCAAAGAATCTATTGGGATTTATTCCTGACCTTTATACTTGCCTTAAACCAGGCTCAGCTGCTGTCTGGGGAAATGGTAGCTGACATAGAACAAAGGTGTGTTAAATATTTAAGCATATTGACAGTCACATTCCAGAGCTTGGGTTTTCTCTGGGGCACTACTGCAGCAGTATTTGAAAGCTAAAACTGGGTCAGAAAAGAAAAGTATTCTTAAGTCTGATCATGATTCAGTAGGGAGTGCCACATACTTATGGGAAACCTCCAGAGATGGCCCATTGTTGACAATTTGGTAGAAATAGTCGCTCCAGATGAAAATTTTCTCCTTGACCATGGATAATCTACAGCTCACATCTGTTCTAGATAGGCTCTTGTGTCATGTTTAATCTTGTACTGTAAAGCAGTCTTCTAGCAATACATTGATTAAGGTAATGCTCTTTCCATTCTCTTCTTCATGCCTCTTTCAAGGAGAAAGAAAATATATGTGAAAATTTGTGTCTGCTCAGTAAGATGCAATTATGGTTTAAGAGTTTGGCATCTCATTTTTATACCTTTCTGATCTCTATAAGCAAAAAAAAATGGCATCACATAGAAATGTATTTTAACTTTGAGAGATTTTAAAGTGTGTGTTAGCTCATTATTTAAATAGCTAACCAATAAATTTCCAAATTTTCATTCATTTTAAAATTGTACTCTGAGCAATCTTAAAAATATGATCTAAAAGAAGACATGCTGAGATTTTTTCCCCAACTGTCTCACAGCAAGGTAGTCGACAAATGAAGTGATTTTTAGGGAGAAAAGTTTAATTTTGTTTTCAGTGCATTAATATTTTCATTATTTCCATAAAGGCTAAATACATTCTCCAAATTACATATATTTATACATATAACATTAATTATTGCACATTATTAAGGTATAATATCCAAGCTGAATCCTGCTCTTTTCAGATGCTCCACAAGTGCCTCTTCTAAGTCCTTAATCATTTTCATTGCTTGTATAATGGTCTCATTTAAGTTAATAGTCTATCTAGAAGAAGTGTTTTACACTTTAAAATGTATGTGAGTGAAATGTGCTTTGGTATTAAAAGGTTTCCTAGCAAAAATAAAAATTTCAGTAATAACTATATAATGAGAAAATTTGGTCCAAGCATCGTACATGTTAGCTGTTCTTCAATCACTACAGAAATGGGTTAGGAGTGCAGCTTTTCCTTTCAATATAAGTTGGTGAGCAACCAAATTATAATCAACATCAATAAAGCGTACAGGCTAGAACAGTAAAAACATGTTGAAACAAAATGGTTTATGTCAGTTGAAACAGGGAGATAGATCCCCATGTGGCTCATAAAGAAAAGGAAAATAGCCCTAATGAACAGTACATTGAATCCAACCCTCTAGTCCTTCCTGAGGCAAATCTTCCCGTGACTTCAAGCCATGTTGTTTGTGTAAAAAGTTGACCAGGGCTGGTGTGGGAGATTTTGCTTATTTCCAAACACAAACCCCTCAATCTTCACAAGCTCTTTAACTCTGTGTGTGTTCATGTGCCTGCTCCAAGTGACTGAGGCTTGTGGTCCATGAAGAGTTCTGAGTTATTTCATTTTCAAGTTTTCTTCTGTTGTTGGAAATATTTATTCTACCTTGTTTTAATGTGGAGTTCAAAGCAAACAGGAAAACATCCCAAAATTCAGAATCACAGCAAGTTCTTATTTAACACAGGAGATCATTTTGTTCTGTGTCCTCCTGCTGGGCTAGATTACTGGGGTGGCAATGAAATGTTGAGCCTTTAGCAAATACAGACATTCAACTCCTTGTCATTAATTCCCTTTTGAAAATCAATTTTTGAAATGTAGGGAAAACATAATTTTTTACTGTTAGGCTTTAAATTACAGATGATGCTGAAAAAAATGGAGGACAAAATCTAAATAAATGTATGTAAAAAGCTACACATTAGGCACAGAAAAATATAATAAACCTCTACCTCACCTAATCCAAGGAGAAATCCAGGCATTGCCTTTCATGTTGAAGTAGATACATTGCTCAGGAATCATTGTCAGAATGCCTTCTTGACACTCACACACAAAACGTAGTCAGGATTCACCAGATTAAGTGCATGCTTTTTCAGTAGAAATCTCTAATCGGGGCTAGTTATTCAAGTTCCCTTAATAGTCTCTTTTTGTTCCCTTTATAATATCTCTTTTGTAGTAGAGAGAAAGAGGAACCTTTCAGGATTAATCTCATACTAATGCAGTTTTCTAAAATGGGTGAGATAAATCCAGTCCTCTGAGTGTCTTTTGACTCTAAAGCAATCCTGCATAGGCTACCTGAGTTTCAGATATCTACACTGTAGACAACTAAAGTTAAATTACTTGTATCCTACATAAAGTGTTTAAGCGCAGAAGAAATAATTGGGCAATTTAGTATGCTAAATTGAGCAAAAATCTCTGACTAAAGAATAGCTTTTGTTTGGCTGAAGCACATCTTTCTGAATTGCAGCCAATACTATTATGAAGAGAAGGAGAATTCACTACTTTCCCTTGTAGATGCTTTTTCTGACTAATCTCCCTCACTGCTGAAAAATGTGTCCTATTTCCAAACTGAACTTGTCTGGTTTTAGCCTGTATCTACTGATTTTCTTTAGGCCTTTTTGCTTTTGTTTAAAAGTCCTTTAAGTGTTCAGGGCTCTTTCTAATGAATGTATGTGCATACATATTTAAGCCACCCTTAAATCTGCTATAATCTAAATAGATTGAGTATTTCCAGTGCTCCACTGTAAGGCATTTTCTCCATCCTGAAATGATTTTTAAGGTCCTTTCTGCATCCTTTTCAATTTTTCAGCTTCCCCCACCTCCTCCCGCCCCCCCAATATGGACACCAGATGTGTATGCAATATTCTAGTATCAATCCTCTCAATATAACATACAGAGGCAAAATCATCACCCTGCTTGTATTTGCTACTCAGTTTACACAACAAAAGGTTCATATATTTTCAGAATTACATTAGGAACTTCTGCTCAGTTGTCTATCTCTAAAGATCCATTTTAGAACTGCTGCAGAAGTTTTGCTGTAGTATCTGGTTAGGTGAAATTGCCTCACCTGACTAAATAAGTCAGCTAATTTTGTGTATCATTATCAGTTCTTCAACATGTTTTTACACCTGTCATTCACAACTGTCTTCTGCCATTATTTTAGGAATATTTTACATTGCATGTGGTCATGCTTCAGCCAGTCCTTGAGAACTGAGACTAAAGGTGGAAGCATACCCCATGGCTGGTTACTTTTTAGCCCATCTTAACCATATAAATTTATTGCTTTATCAGCTTATTGCTTTTCTGACTGGGATTGATGTCCAGTAACTTGCCTAATCCAAACTTCTTGTATATTGGCTCAGGATTTGTACTTTTTTTTAGTCTTCTGGAATTTCACCAGTATTTCAACATTTATTCAAGAGCAGCATTAGTGTTTCAGCTGACTCCTCGGGAAATAAGGGCTCTTGGATTCAAGCTATCCGGCCTACTGATTTAAAAATATTTAACAGACTTTGCCTAAATTCCTCCTTCTTACTTGAAGGACTGGAAAAATCTTGATCATCTTCATGTGAAGTGATTAAATGAACCTGTTTTTGTACAAGGCAATATTTACTGAAACCTTATCCTTCTCTATGATTACTAACAGATTTAATAACCTTATCTAATGTCAGCATAATATCACTTCTGGCATATTTTTATCTTTAATAAAACTTCTAAAATTATTGCTCTTTTTCATATAGACAGGAATTATTTTCCTATGCTTTTACTTTCTCATATTATTTCATTTTGTTGACAATTTCTCATTTTTACTACTAACTAAATCTGCCTTTTTTGTTTTCACATTATACATTGCTTTTATATTCACAGTTTCCACAAAATGAGGTTGGGCTTACAGCCAAAGTTTGTTCTTTCTTGATTGTGAAATTGTGGGGGTTTAGCCATTTAATAAACTCTTCTAGAAGAACGTCCAAGTTTCATTCAAAGTTCTCTGCTTACATTTCAATTTCCAGGAATTTTGCTCATAACATTCCTCACCTTTTAGAAATGATGCCTTTTTAAAGGAGAAACCATGCCATTAATTGGGAATTTTCTTTGTTTACATTCTTAGAAGAGTGCAGATCATGATTGCTTGTCTCTAGGCTGTCACCATCCATCAGCCTAGAGAGACAATTTTTTGGTCTAGGAGAATAATTCACCTGTATTGAACACCAAAAGGCTGTATTTAAGACAACAAAGAAAAAAATTACCATAGGCAACATCTTTAGATGAATAACCATGTATTAACTTTTTAAATTTCTCATGGTTTTCAGCTGTTTGATCTGTAGTTCCAATTCTTGTTCCAAGATGGAGCTTATACATAGCAAGATGAATTATTTTGTTGGGTTGTGTAAGATGCTTTCAAAACAAAGTTATTGAGAGTTTTGTCACCTGTATTTTAGTAGACTCTGTCCTGAATAGACATTGCACAAACCAAACAGTTCTGTTCATTTAATCGCTTAGGTTTAGGCATATGGGATAATAACAATCCTTTCTTCCTGATAAAGTGATAAGCTCTCTTAAAAACAACTAGAGCTGCAGTGAACTTTGGAAAACAAGCCCCCTAAAGCTTTTAAGTTTTATTGCCATTTTCCAGGTGGGCTCATAAGGGAGGCCTTAAAGTGATGGAAATAGCCAAAACACACTCAAGGGTAATTCAGAAATTTGAAAGCACAGCAGCCAATACAAATGTCATGCTATGGTGAAGATACAAGCCAGAACAACAGTCTTGCATTTCATTGAAATATTAAATTTTAACTTTCAGTGGGTGCATCTTGGAGGAGACATGACAAGCAGGGCAAGTGCAGAGGCAGAGGTAGACAGAGGTGGAGAAACAGAGGTAGCAGGAGTGCTAAAGAGGAAGGAAAGTATATGATTATTCAAAATTCAGGTCAGATTGTGGATGTGCTATCAGTTATGGAGGAAAACTAATTTGTTAATAGAAGGCACTTGGTTTATATAATGAAGCTGTGACTTTTCCTTCCTCCCCTCCATCTGAGAGGGAAGATAGTGGGTATTAGAAATTGCCAAGTGGTTTTTACAGCAAGATATTCAGGTATCCTTCTGGAGTTGCCAGATGACTTGTTGGGCCTGTGTCACCTTTCCACCTCTTTCTGAGTGTGAATTCCTGTGGATAACCAGAATCTAGCCAGTAATTAAATCCCAAACCCCAAGAGAAGGTGTCCCACGTAGGAACTGAAGTGTAGGTGTGCCCCACTGTTCTGTGAGAGCAATATCCACTGATAGTCCAGAAAACAAACTGAAGAGTGTGCAATCTTCATTGCATCAAATGATTCATTCATTGATCAAATGATCAAATGATTCATTCAATGATCAAATTCATTCATTCATCAAATGATGAACTGCTTGTGCAATCCTTGTTCTCATAACATCTGACTGCTACCCTGTCATGACTGTTAGGTACTTATACCCCACTAAAGATCCCAAAGTTATGATGAAAGACCTGAGGTGTGGAGAGGTGATTCAATTATTTCAGATCTATGTAAGAAATCTGCTTTTGAACAGAATTTGATTCTCCTGGGTCCTGATTTCTTATGCACAAATGGTAGCCCACAGGGCCAGTTTTAGCAAATATGGCAAGCTGCCCTGCTCTGCTCCAGTTTTGTGATGAAATATGCACAATTAAATCCAATGCTTCCTGTCTGTGTCAGGCCCCATATGTGGATCATCCTAGGAGGTTTCTGAAGGACCACACCTACTGTAGGGGCTTGGTAGTTCTGCAAACCACCTTGCTCCCTACTCAGGAGAGGAACAAAATGCAAAGATGGTGGTTTAGATTAGCTTAATGGTACCAGAGCATGAGGCCCACCAAGCACAGGGTCTGACACCATCCCCGTGTTCATATATGTATACATCTCCTAAGGGAGACCCTTACAGAACAAGAAGATAGAAGATTGAAAAATTCTAAAAAAATTGCAAAAAATCCAATGGAGGAGAATCAGTTTCTAAAAGAAAATATTTAAAAACAGTTTCTTCCTGAAAAGTTTCAGTTTTCATGTACTCTGTTTTATTACGAGATCTGGAAGAAACTGACCAGGAAGTGAAAATAAACTGCAAAATATGTTGTAGAGCTTGGGAGGGAGTGGCACAAAAAGTCACTGCACTTTGATGTGTTTTTTATGGTTCCCTCTAAGAGATTTTTGTGTGTAAATAATGTAGCTGAGATCACCCAGAGTAAAGTAAACCTTTTCCATCAGATGCTCTGATTTCCTTCAAGAGCTGTTTGTGTATGCATGTGTGTGTGTTCCCATATAGCTGAGATTAGTCAGTGAATTCAAACACATTGAAACAGTACTTGAGAATTATTTCTGAGCCCCCCAGAGTGTTTGGTGCTTTGTAAAACAGAGGAAATCCTAACTGCTGTTTCTAGAGGACTTTGCCGTATTGTCTAAATTACAGAAACGGAGAAGCCCAGATGCTTTAGGGCCTGGAGTAAAGAGGTACAACTTTGTTATAATCATAGGGTTATTCCCCATCTAAGTCAGATGGGGATCAGATACAAAAATGTCATGTTTAAAAGTGATGGGTTTTACATTTGCTTCAGTGTCTAACTCTGTCAGCTATAATGAAAGAGAAAAAATACAAATATGATACTCGGAAGAGATGCTGTTGGTGTTCCTCTGATTTGATTGGGCAGGGCTGTTTTAGCACACAGCCTCAGTTATACCAAGTACTGCAAAACTCAGAAGGTATTTGGTATCCCTCAACAAGTGCCTTGGAAACATTGCTTCTTTGTGACCACTTCAGTCTACAAGCCGCACTCCAATGATCCAGCACAAACTTTTAGGAACATTGACAGTTCCACATAGCTCTTGACCTCTGTGGAATACTCGACACCAATAAGGGTTTGGCAATAAGTAATCAAGTGGTAATTCTTAGGGAATTGTTGTGTTCTCCCAGCCCAACCTATCTTTATTCAGGGAGTAAACTGTCATTTCCATTAATGTCAGTCAGAAATGTCGAGGGTAGACCTACAATTTGTATTTCATAGCTGACTTTCCTGATCTTCCAAAGTAATGCTGTCTATGCTTGTTTCCAACAGGGCTAAGCGCTTGCTTGGATTAGTGTTGATTAGGTCTGTTGATCTGAGGTTAGACCACAATTCTTTCACAAATGGAAATATTTTTTTGGTCATCTTTCCCCACCACAAAGGGCACTTGTTTGAAGAAGGATTTTCTGGGTGGGTAGAGAACCTGTCATTCACCACTCTCCAACAGAACTCTCCATGTTTGCCATCACCCCCTCTTCATTCAAGTCAGTGCTGTCAGTTACATTAGTTATTTCCTGAGCACTACTTTTATCCAATAAAGGAAAACAAATAAACAAATTGGAAGCATGTTAGGCAATGTCTCTCTGTTCCCTTCAGTAAAGCACAATGGAACAACTGTGTAAATAAAACTGTCATTTTTATAGACCTCAAGCCAACATAGCTCTCAAGAGCATAAGGTTCTGTGGGATGTGGTTCCACATCCTCATGGCTGCAGCCTTTCCTATTGCATGACCAACACAGTGTTCAGTTCCTTGACCAGAGAAGGAGACAGTGCCCAACAGCATCAGCACCTGCTCTGGGAACCAGACACCACAAGTTTCTACTCTATGTCAGTTGTGCTGGCTGCTGCTTGTATTTCCATGACTTCAAAGCCCTATTCTTGAGCAAGGTGTTATGCTGTAAAGTGGAATAGCATTTTTCCATTTTCCAGTTAATTATAGGGTTTACACACTCATTTGGAGTGGGAAGGGAACCTCCTCATGCAGCAATAAGGCAAACCATAACCATACTTGAGTATCAAGACTCAATATGTCATGATTTTGACCTAGGCTGAGTCTTTCTAAAGTGGTTGTTATAAGGCAGTTTCCATGGTGAATCACATATAGGACTGAAAAGTTTGAACTTGGTGCATCAGCAGCATCAGCAAACATTCATATGGAACAAGTAATGGATGAATTGTCGTCTTCTCTAATGACTGACTAGTTTAACACCAGTGTCTTTAAAACATAGTGAAAGATACATTTATGGACTATTTTTGGTTGCACATGGCAGACCCTTTTGAAAATGTTTTTTCTCTCAGACTCAAACCGTATCCTTTGAATAAGTTTTGAAAGTAGGAGCTATACTGACTTTATTATGGAAACACTTATAGTCTGCAGCTAGATGCTTGTGGTGAAAAAACACTAACTGCTTTGGCACATGCTAGGTGGATTGGGAGCTGTGAGATATATTATCCAATCAAATGTTTGCATCTGGTCAACTGACATCCAACAGTGCTATACCTGAGCTAATAAACAAGGTATTATCTTTATATTGTCATTCACTACTATTAACAATAATGAATGAATTAATTGCTCCTGATTAGCCAATTTGTGATCAGCAATGAAGGTAAAAATCAGAACATAAATGGTTATCATGTCATTTCATGCTTAGTTTTGTATTATCATTTGTCAGAATGCTATGTACCAATTTAAAACAGCTGGTCCAAGTGAGCTAAACTAGTTTAATATCCGGGATATATCACCAAGGGGATTACTTATTAAATAATAGGAAGTGATCTTAGATTTCAATAGTGGTTTATTATTCAAAATTGTTTTGCCTTACAACAAATTGTACTTTTTGACCTCAGAGTTTGTATCTTTCATTTTAATATTGTGGTGGTTTATTAGAATCATAAATATTAAGATATAAAAGTTTATTATCCCAAAATTTCAACAGAGACTCATTGGGAACTATTATTCCCAAATGCTTTTTTGATGACAGTAAAATGTACTGTAAGTTAAGTGAAAACTTTTATTTAACAGTTCAGCTACAGTGCTGTTTCTCTGTCACATAAAAAAGGACACACCATTTCATTAGAAGCAAACTGCATCATTCCATCTTCATGTAAGGTAAGATTTGCTGTCATTTTTAAAATAGTAGGTCCAGATTCTTGCTTCCTACTTGGTAATCACCATCGATTTTGATGTAATTGCTCCTGATTTGCACTGGTTTGAGTGAGATCAGTAACAAATTCCAATCTTGTTGAGTCACAAGGAGAAAATATGGTTTCTGGCTTCCTCACAAAATTTGCATAACTTTTTTGCTGAATATGTCTTCAGACAGATAGGAAAGTAACGAAAAATTCAGGCCTAGATGAATAAATTGACAAACTAGAAGGAATGGCTTTGTCTAAAACTGAGTAATCTCTTGTGGGCCTCATCATTCCTGCCACCAATCCCATACTTTGGTGCTCACTCTTGGAGACTAGCTGTGCCGCACTCATTTACTTTGTGCTGAGTAGATAGCAGAACAATTTCTCAGTGAATCAGAGTGAAAAATATTCAATATGTTTGGCTTAAGTCTTGACTGTCTGCTCTGTGACTTGTTAAACTCCCTGCACAGGATTCATCTGACTGGCTGGAGATGTCTATAATATAAGAGGTTTTTTCTTTCTCAAGAATTCACCCCAAACTCCCCTTCCACCAATGAGAAAAACAGGCATTTCTGGGATATGAGTCAGCTCACAGTCGTTTAATATAGGCCAGAGGAACTGTGTTCCAAAATTGCTGACGTATTTTCACGGGCAATGCAGGCAATCTATGGTGACTTGCTCACATACAGTTATCTAAAATGTTGACATTAAGACTGTGTAAGCTGTATCTCACTGCAAGACCATACTCTATTCACTGGGTGAGAAAACTACAAACTACCTCCTTTCTCAGCTCTCAGGATATGATCTTGAGACTGAAAGTGATTTAGCAGTTTAGTGGAGAATTTGATCAAGTATGATAGGCTGGGCCAAGTTAATCTCTTCCCAGAAGGTAGGACAGCTTCTCTGTAAGGTGCTGCTCTACACTGTGCAGAGGCATGAACTGTTCAGCAATAACAAATGACTCATGACACTGGGGGACACTGCTCAGTCGGCTCCCCCTGGGAATATTTACTCATCAGCAGTCCTACTGCTAAATTCAGTCTATAGCATTTGGCGGTTGCAGATGCCATATTCCGGAGAGGAAATAACATGACTAACCTATAGACAGTAATGTTGGACTGTGATCTCCTCTGCACTGAATTTATGGGCAATATTAAGATGCCCAGTTCTGGAGATGGTTCCAGTACATAACTGTAAAGAAGTATAGTGATTCGTAGTGCACGTTTTGTCACACAGTGTGATGAGGGATGCAGCTGGACATGAAGTTATAATTTATTCTCCATCTTCATTTAACCTCCTTGATGACGAGATGCTAAGAACATTTTATGTCTCCATACTTACTCTTTTGCAAGTGAAATTTCTCTTCCTTTGAGTAGGCATAGCAAAACTGTCTGGCCTTTCTGCTTTTAGTACAAAACATTTCCACTGAGCACTGGTTTATGTATGCTGAAACTATGATTTTGATGTCTTTCTGGTAAGGGCAGACTGAAGGTTTGACTTGTCTTTTCAGCCAAGTACCACAGCAATAACTGATATTAATAAGGACAAGAAGTTGGGAGTGGTTGTGCTTTTTATCTGTGAAGCTTCACAGAGCAGGGCAAGTGGAACAACTCCATTGCTTATATTTTTAAAAGGTCAGATTCCAGACCTGTTATTCATGGTTTATACTACTGAATAGAATCTTCTTCTGTATGAAATCTGAGTGATATTCACATATAACATTGCATGCTAGCTGGGGCCCAAACTCCCTTCTGTCCACAGCCTCTTGCACTTGAAATGATTTGTGCTTTATACTTGGGCTGTCTGGAACTATCCAACTAATACTGGGATTTTGTTTTCATGTAAAGAAACACCTAACTATACAAGAATTTAAAGGCTGGACATCTTATAGTACCCAACTTAAAGTCCCCAAACTGGCTTGGAACAGGCAAATTCTGTAGTTGTTCACCAGGAAATCATCAGTGAGCAGTCTGGTGCACTGCAGAAAGAAGAATTATGGAAAGTATTACCTTAGGTATGTGCAGTAAAACTTAAGAAGCAACAGTTCTTTATGCCTAGAGAAAGATGATCTGAATGCACTAATTCTGGTGCCAGTCTTCTGTAGGTCTGTCATGAAAACATATCTTCTGTGTGAATTTAGTTAAGAATCAGTGGGTTTTTAACAAATAAGAAACTTCTGACTTTTCTTACTTGCTTTGGTAATATGTTTTAAGCATGATTTCCTTTCTTTTATCCTCATAGTAACCCTCATAAAATACTCCTATTTTTGCCTGTCCCTATCTTCCGATTCTTCAACCTGTGATTCATTGTCTGGGAGATCTGCTGGGAATATTGAGTCAGGTTTTCTTCTTCTTTAAGCCAGGATGACTTGCAGTGCTACTGGATGTACTACTAGCACATATGGCAAAACCACCTGCTCCAAATTCTGAAGTTCCCCGAAACATCTCTGGCTTACACTTTGAACTGCTTTTCAACTAATCCCTTCCTTTAAAGAGGTAGGGAAGAAGATGACAGTGGTTCTTTGATGTTTTTAAACAGTACCACTGCTATTTTTTTTCTGGCAATTACAGAAGCAGGTTTTTTTGTAGTGGATCCATAGATTTGAATATATTTGAGCATGGCTTTGTAGTAAATTTGAGTTCTGAATGTGCATTTCCATCACCAAACTATTATATGTAATTGATCTTTATTGTTATATTTTTTCTTTTTTTCATGATTTTCGTAATGTTTTAATTATAAGCCTGATGTATATTGTTACTACAATATGAGTAAAGCTGAGGATATTAGAAGAAACAGCAGAACAGAACATACAATAAATGTGAGGCAATGTGGAAAATTATCAGAATATGTTTTTCATTAAATAAATGGCAATTATACTTTTATGCATTAGCATGTATAAATGGCATTAAGGACTTCAAAAGATGATATTTCTGACAGCCAGAACTGCAAACTCAAGCTGAAACATGGGAGACAAGCTTTGTTTTAGTCTTCACTCTTTCATCATAAGAACTAATAGAAAATTTCCATAATCTGAACATAGCTGGCATCTTCAATGGTACTCAAAGCAGAGGGGAATATATCTTGCTCCCCACATAGATTCATTGTCTTTCTGCTGCTGACAACAGACATGATCTGAAGATACAGCTGAGGCTTGATATGTCACATATTAGATTTGAGTTGCTATTTTTCAGACAACTTTGAAAGGTGGGAGTTTCCAACTAAACCCAAGAAAGTAAATCACCAAGATTTTGGTCTAGCTATTTGTTTCAGGATAGTCCAAGTGTTCAGAACTGTATGTAAATGATGGCAAAGATTTGAGTATAATTTTTCATTCCTCTCTCATTTTGAAGAGTTATTAAAATTGTGAAAAACTTCCAGTTTTTCTTATGCATTTTATTTGGAAATTTACATGGAGTCTAACACCACAGATATTGTGGGCTGAAAAAAACTCAGTGCTGCACAGTCTAATAAGCAGAAGAAAATCATCCATCCAGGTATTCCCAGAATATTGGGGTGTAGATGGATTTCACAGGGAATCATATGTCAGAAACATCACAGAAAAAAAAAGATTGGTATAGAATCTGACAGTTTTCCTCAAGTAAGAAATTATCAAAGTGTTGGAAAGAGGGTTTGACCAAATCATCATGGAAACAGATGATGAATAGTATCTTCATATAAAAAGTGAAAGTTCCACCTTTATATACCTTCTGCAAACAGGAATGCAGTGGAACGGGCACACTGGCTGCAGTTTGTGGGGAAAATGTCATTTTGACCGCTGTCAGATTGTGAGGCAGGGCAAAAAGCAGGAGCTCTTGCTGTATAAATAGCCAGCTGAGATCTGAAACAGATTCACAGCCAGTGAGGAGTAGTCACAGATGGAATCACATCTCACATGCTTACCAGTGTAAGAAAGGGGAGCCTGGTAATTTTATTCAGGCTTTCCCATCCTCCCCACTACTTGGCTTGCAAGATGTAATGAACTCTTTTTTCTTGTCAAGTATGCAATTGCCTCCTTTGCAAAGGACATGAAATAAAGCATTGCTATGTTGTTTGAACTTAAAGCAGTAAAAAGATAGCAAACTTCACAATAACTAAGGTTGGGCATTCTGGCCTTGATTCAACAGTGCACTTAAATATGTGCTCAAGATCATCCCCATTAAGCAGAGCACTTAAGCACATTCTTAATTTTTAACATATGTATAAGTGCTTTTCTGAGTAACGATAGATTTAAGCACATGCTTGTGTGTCATACTGGATTGGGGCTAAAATCAGCACATATTAGTTCTTTCCAACAAATCAAAGCATCTGTTTCAAAAATAACAGTGGGTACTTCATAGCAAACAGCTGTCTTCATCTACAAAGTGTTTCAACCCAAGGCATGACTTGATGTGCATAATAAGAGAAATACTTTTTAAGATGGACTCAAGTTTTCAGAAAAGGTATTGGTTCTTTCTGAAGATGAAAGGAAAAAAAAGGGTTGTTACATCTTTTGTGTCTGTATATAATTTTTTTTGGTAATAAGAATAAGAATATATGGATCTAAGTGCAGGCTTAGGGAAAAAAAGAAAAATGTCACAGTTTGGATTTCATGTTGCTTCAGTGCTGTATTTAGAACAGCTAGAATTTCAGTTTGCTAAAACATTTCCAAAGCTATGGCTATTTTCATTTTTCCATGGGCAAAGGTTTACATATTTTTAGTGTCAATTCACATTAATAAATAGGCACCCTTTAAAAAGCTGTACAATAGAGAGAATAATAGTTGTAATGCAAATCATCTAGGGATTAAGGACTAATAATATAACACCACTCATCCCAAAGTATTCCCAAACACTGGAATGACTTTATGAAAAGATATCAGTCCTGAATCACTCACTGTTTCCCTTTTGGGGTAAACCACAGTAATGATTTATCAAGGCATAGCATTACATTTAAGAACAGAAGGAGAAGGATCTTATCGTTGACTACAACAAAAGAGAGAATTTTACGTACTGTAGACAGAATAATTACCCAAATTGGAATCAGCCAGGGCAGAGGAAAAAAAATGGAGGAGGTGAACAGAAGGTCAAAATGAAGAGATGGGTGACTTCTAGTGAGCCATTTGTCACCTAAAGGGGAGAGGAGGAGGGGAGAAAGAAGCAGAGAAGAATTATGATTCTCTGTGGAAATCAAAGCAAAAGTATGCATTCCTGCCTTCAACATTGTTGTTTGGTAATGCAAGGTTGTGGGGAGCTTGAAAGAGAGCCAGAAATAAGTTTCTTTTACCCAGAGAGACAAGACAGATATATCTGGGAAAGAGGCTTGGGAGCCCTGTAACGTGCTGAACTTGAGCCAAATATTATTGGAAAGGACCTGGGAGAAAAGAGAAACTCCAGGCACGGCACTGGCTTTCTTTGTTGGAAAGATCAGATCTTTTTCTGTGTGATTTGACATGTTTTTATATATATGAGCATGCATT